>JAYMFT010203478.1:0-11632 GCA_038088735.1 Panulirus argus | reverse complement strand
AACTGGAGGGGAGGATTTCCAGCCCCCCGCTCCCTCCCCTTTTAGTCGCCTTTTACAACACGCAGGGAATACGTGGGGAGTATTCTTTCTCCCCCTGTCCCTAGGGATAATATATATATATATATATATATATGTGTGTGTGTGTGTGTGTGTGTCTGTGTTTGTGTGTGTGTGTGTGTGTCTGTGTAAGGAAAAGAGTTTGAGTCGAGAAGTGTGTGTGTGCAATTACTTATTGGTACTGTAAAGGGGATGGAGTTCTTCACTTTTGGGGCCCCTCCTCCTGAACTTTCTTTACTGTTTTACAATATTTTATGTTTCTTGTTTAAATTCATTTTATGGCCTCTGGTTGTTCCATCCTTGCATCCTTCGATGAACTGTTCACTGTGTGTGTCATCAGTTTGGTTTAGAAACATAAAGGTTGTGATCAGAGTGACAACCTTACTCTTCTCTCTTTCAAGGTGGGCAAATCTAAGGTACTCTTCTCTCTTTCAAGGTGGGCAAATCTAAGGTATCAAACTTTTCCTCGTAATTCGGCTGTCTTAATGTTGGTACAGTCTTTGTTTCTCTCTTTTTTTTTTTTTGCGCATTTGTGTGTGCCACGTAGACAGTAAGTGGCTGAGTTGAATATCCTTTCTCCCAAGGTTTTCTATTTGCACTTTAAAAACACATCCGTCTCTTAGCCTTACTGAAATTGCTCAGTAGACCATACAGATATACATACAAAGAGGAATGCCTCACCATTCCCCCCAGCACTGTACTGGTAATGTTGTCTAGTCGCTGAAGACACAAAGTTCGGTCCCTGTTGAACAGGTGTAATGTTCCGGCACACGAAGGGAGACGACCCAAGGGACCAGAGGTGGCAGGGAAGGTGGGCAGGGTTATGGGAACTGGAGAGACTCAGGCTGAGAGACGCACGTAAAACCTGGTGAGAAGGAACTGGGAGAATGAAAGAAATGGGAGAAGGAGAGAGAGAGGGATGAGAGTAATGTCGGACAAGAGAAGTGAATGTTGCGATCGAAGGGGGGAAGAACAGGATGGTAATGGGAGGAGGGAAAACGTCGTGGGAGGAATAAGGATGGATACAACGAGAAGGAGGAGGGAGAGGGAGGAGGAGTTCTCATGATCAGTACTGCATGGACAGCAGATCAAGGTGCTATATCATATAACGATCTTTATTACACAAACATAGTCATTGTTGCTGCTTTTTGAAGCGCTATTTTGTGTGTGCGTGAACGCGCGCGTTCGTCATGGCATTGTAGGTTTAATGAAATGCCTATTTTCTGCTTACATTGAAACATTTAGCGCCTTCGTTTAAAGCAGGATGTAAGTTATAGACTGTATTATTGCCCTTTTGATTATTTTTTCTCTTTTCCCCACAGGTGAGTGACGGAGGAGTGACGTAAGAGCTGCTGCTGTGACGGTAAGAGCTCATTGTGAGTACCGTGTTCTTTTGTTACACGCTGACGCAGGGCTGGCTTCCGTCTGTATACTTCTTCAATGAACCGCAGCGAAAATCAAAATAAAATCCATTTGCCGTGGGATAACAGGAGACTGTATCACCCAGGGCTTCGAACTGAACTCCCCGGAGGCGTCGGAAGCCACCACACCCACTGGGTAAGGCGAGCCGGGCGCGTGTGTGGTACACTTGCTTGGGCGTCGAGAAACGCCGCTCTGACTGGACTTCAGCTCGGGCGGGAGTCATTGACATTCAAGGACGGTCCTCCCAGCATTTGCACCTGTCGACTCCTTCATTATTTTCATGAGTTTCATTCAACTTGAGATAACTTTCCTTTCGTTTTTCTTTTAAGTGAAAGTAACTTTTCGTTAGTTTTCTTTAGAATGAACGTAACTTTTCTTTCGTATTCTTTTGAGTGAAAGTAACTTTTCCCGTTAAGATAATTCGTTAGAATTGTGGACTATTTTTTAAGGATTTGGATGAAATAATCAGAACTATCGTCATTTTCTTTTTCATATATAGAGAGATTATTCTACAAAGAAAATGAACGCATCAAATCGAATTTCTCGGATATGAAGATGGAATAGGATACAAATTTCCTAAAGGGAAAAAAATGTTTTCGTGTTAGAAATTCGCAGAAAAACATTTGCACCGCGGGGGAAGGAAGGTACACAGGCGTCAGAGAAACAGTGCCATTATCTCCAAGTTTGCTTATAAAATTCTGTTTAAGTGGAGGAATATCGTTCTAGGAGGGTCCAGACTGTCTGCATTACAGGCACTAAATTTCTATTTATGGACTATCGTATCAGAATAAAGGTGCATTGTTGGAGACAAAGAAAGATGCATGGTCCTGAGTTAGAGAGAGAGAGAGAGAGAGAGAGAGAGAGAGAGAGAGAGAAAGGTATATAAAGTGAGAGGTACAGAAGTAAAGAAAGATTCAGTAAGAAAGAGAAAGGGGAAAAGATAAATCTAAAATTACTTGTAGAAAGACGCATGTGTATAGACGATTAAAGAAAAATGAATATATAGAGAAAAAGACGGTCAAACTGACGGGAGAAAAGAAAAGCAGAAATAGATATAGAGAAATAGAGGAAAGATAGGAACAATCAAAGAAGAAGAAGAGAGACAGAGAGAGAACATAAAGCAAAAAGTTAACAGACGATCTATTGACTTGTAAATACAAGTTACCTGCTGAGGGCTCTATAGATCGATACCCTTGTATTAGTAACTCCCAAGAGAAGGAGTGTGTAGACTTTTCGTGAATTAATCTTCGTTTTGGCACTGATAACATAAGCAGGCAGCATAATTCCAGGGTTCAGTGTCAACTTTATCGTCTTCGGTTGTAGTCCACTGTTTCTGGTTACAGGATCCCCAGTGTACGTGTATTTCAGATTCCGTAAGTGCTTTGAACACTTCTGGTACCTCGACTCGGAACCTTCGCTTTTGTGAAATTAGTTTCTGTTTCGGCTTTCTTCACATGGCTTGTTTCTTAGTTGTGGTGTTAATATTCTCACCCCTTTCTCATGGATATTTTCAAGCCTTCCTCGATTCTTTTGATGATTTGTAGACAAGAGTTGTTCGACTGCTCTCACATTTGGGGTGGTTCTAGCTGTTTCCTTACTTGACAGAGCTGAGTCGAAAGCGGGCCGACTTATAAACTGTCCCAGGCTAACTTTCAAACTAGACCCACTTTCCTTACGCCGCAGTGTTGGTTCACTTTCCTTCTTCTATAGGTATTACTTTGGCTTTTGCTCCTGAGAGCTAGTTGCTTGTGTGCCCCCTACACTAGCTAGACCACGCGATACTCAGCAAACTGCTGCGTCACATGATTACTGTGTGGCCGTTGCCAACTCAAGGATGGGCCGTTTTGATAACTGTTTCTCTCGCTACACCTCGAAGCTTTGGAACTCTCTACCTTCTCATGTCTTTCCCAATAACTATTACCTGGTGCATTTTAAAAAACAGATTTTTCACTTTCTCCAAAATTCGTAAATACTTTTCCTTGTTTCTTCTTTATTCCTTTCATAGTCATCCCTTAATTTCAATTAAGGCCCGACGTTGATGTGGACTTTCGTCCGTGACTAGAGTCTCCAACGAAAATAAAAGTACTAGAGATATGATGGTCTTGCTAGAAAGTTATGGAGGACAGTATGGTGTCTGATGTTTTATAGGGTGAGTCTGTAGTATCGAATCCTGTCTTATAAGTGGCAGAAGTACTTTTTCAATAGATTTCACATAAATGACAACAACCATAAGATCCTTCTATATTTGGATCTTTGCAAACGATTCTCAAAAAAAAAAAAATAATTCTTTCTGTATCTCGACAATGCATCATTTTACATTACTCAGTTGCGTATCAATTGTCAATTTTCAGGCACTTCAGGCAATATGGCCTGTAATTTTTTTTATCTATTTTTTTCTATTTTGTTTCCTGTCTTAATGTGGTATGGTCAGTGGATATAGATACTTTGGTAGTTAGTTGTAATTTATATACATATGTTACCATGTTGAAAATTTGTGTATTCTTTTGTTACTGCGCATTGCCTTTTTTTGAGTATGCCCTTCTTTTTATATAGCTTTCTAACAACTATGACCAGCTACTTTTTAAAGGCATCTTTTCAACTTCCTCGAAAGCCCCTAAAGTGTTTTTCCTTTTCTTGTATGATCTCAAGAAAAACTTTTGAATTTCCTCTTGTCTTGCCCACGATATTCTTTTCAAAATTACTTTGTACCACCTTTTTTTTATTTTGCTAGACTCATTCGCTACTCTTTTTGTCCCATTCAAATGCTGGCTGGTTAGAGCGTTGCCTACGTTTTCGTCGCTGTACATGCTTGAGTTCTTTCGTTTTCTGACATCTTTTATTGAAGTGCACCTCTCTCGTTCTTAATCTTCCATCAGTATTTGAACCTAAAGGGACCCAAATGCCTACTTCTTCATCGCAGCACTTTCCAGAGTAAAGACCTGTATCACGTGTACTGAACATATTTTCCCAATTTACGTTCGCATGGCAAATGCCTGGTTTTGTGTAGTTTCCATAATTATACCACCGCTTTGAATCTAGTTTAATTTCTGTTCTTTTTATGACCTCATTTACCATTTTAGGGTGGGTCGTTTTAATAACTGCTTCTTCCTCTACACGTCGAAGCTTTGGAACTCTCTACCTTCTCATGTTTTTCACAATAACTGTGACCTTGCACATTTTGAAAGACAGGTTTTTCACTTCCTCCAAAATTCGTTAATACTTTCCCTTGTCTTCTTTTTCCGTTTCGTATTTCACTCTATAATTCAATTAAGTCCCGGTCTTGATGTGGACTCTTGTCCGTGATTGGAGCTTTGAACATTAAAAGAAAAAATATTCTTTACTCAATTGTTCCATGATCACCTTTTCCAGCTGGTGTATCATATGTTGTATACTCAGATTCCATGCTACTCTGTATGCAGATAAGATTTTGATAATGATGGTGGATCAGCTTAGTCTTCTCAGTGACAAGTTAGTACAGGAAGTTCTCCTTTATGCACTTAAGAACTTTCGTCTCTCTGCTTCCCCCAGTCTGTCCCTAAATAATTGAAATCCTTCATTATCGAAACCTTACCATCCCTGACGAATGCATGTTTCACTGCTTCCTGATTGTTCCCTCTTTATTATCTTTGTTTTCATTGCTTTCTTTATTATCTTTGTAATGGTTCTCTAAAGTTCTCTAGAGGATTATGAATCATCGCCACCACGATACGTTTCTTTCCTGCAGTTACGCTTACCATAATGTGTGTGTGTGTGTGTGTGTGTTCGCGAGTTTGTATGTTCGTGCACTGGACAATGGACAAAGAAAAACCTCCCGAGGAAGGCAGAGTCCATCGCATCCCCGGAGCTGAGGGGGGGGGGGGATGTCTGGCAACCAATCAGCCGGGCGCATTATCTCCATCCTCAGCCTAATTCGTGCGGACCACCTCACCCTAATATAATAATGGCACAAGCACCATCCATTACGCCGGTCGGGGCTGGTAATGAAGTTAATTACCTCGCGGGAAATAACTTTTTTACGGGAGGCGGGACGGCTGCCGTTACACGAACGAGAGTGGATTTGTGGGTCTAGTCGGCGGATATAATGGGATAGATATCCCAGGAGAACGGTGGATATAGTGGGATAGACATCCCAAGAGAAGGGCCGGCCGACACGGCTTTCGGCAAGTGGGTTGTTGCGACGACGTTTTCTGTTGTTGCCAGTGCTGCTTGAGACGAAGAAAACTGGTGGTCTCTCCTGGGCAAGACTCTGTCCGATACACATGGGAATCGGGCAGGCACAGATGGTCCAGCTGATCAGCATTCATTGGCCGTGAAAAATGAGCTACCGGCACAGGAGGAGCGCTGAAGGTAGATGGCTGAAATGGGAGCGACACTGCATGATGGACTGGAATAGGAGCAGCTCTGAGTGTGACTGACTGACTGACTTACGAATAACAATGTGGTAAACTAATATAGAAGTAAGACTTACTACGATAATTTATGATAGGAGTACCCTTGAGTAAGATCATCTGAAATAAAGGTATCAATATACGTGATTAATTGAAATAGGGGTAACAGTAAGACTGATTATATGAAATAGGGGTAATGTGTGAAAATGGAGTTGTGAGAAAAAGCTATGCAATGAAATAGTTGGAGCGGGGGAGGGGGAATCAGGTAATAGAAGATCAGCGGGGAGAATGACCCAGTGAAACGCGATTGACGGTGAAGAATGACCCAATGAAATAAGATTAATGGCAAAGAGTGACCCAATGACATAAGGCTAACAGCGAAGAATGACCCGACGAAATGAGATCAATGTCGAAGAATTTCCCAGTGAAAGAGTGAGACTGGAAATGCAGGTTAGGTGCCCGCCAATATTTGTTCCCTGAGAAAATGGTAACTTGACCTTGGCTCTACCAAAAACTAAGACAACTGCCTCTCTATGAGCTTTTGTGTTCAAGGGTATACAGAAGCGTAAAAGCCTGGTTACTGTAATGTTCTCTGATCATTCTGCAGTTGGTTAAAGTTTGTCATTTTTATGGAAATGCGTGTGAATCATATGTCCTCACTCTCTGTGTCTGTTCGTCTATCTTTTACTCGTTCTTTCACTGAATCTGAGCAAGACAGTAGCAGGATTTGACCACGATGGTGTCGAGTTAACCAGCACCTCATCCCATTGCTCGTCAGACGCTTAGAACAAGTTGGCTTCCTTCAGGCCGGGAGGCTGAACCGTCGTGTTGGCTTCCTCCTGGCTGTGAAGTTGGCCCCCTTGGGAGCGAAAGGGGAAGTGGTAACAGGCAGTGATGAAGTGAGGAAGAGATGTAGTGAGCTTTTGGAAGGACTGTTAAATGTATTTGATGACTGGGTAGCAGGTGTAGGGTGTCTGGGTCAGGTTGGTATGCGAAGTGAGAGAGTCATGGAGAGTGGTTTGGTGAAAGCCATACGTAAGATGAAATGTGGCAGTGGGTGGTAATGAAGTTGAGTTATTAAGAAAGGGGGTGACTGTGTTGTTGATGGGTAAGTTAGAATTTTCAGTGAAGGTTTATGGAACAAAGGTCACATGTCAGAGGGGCCTTCTCAAATTGAGTTTATGTTTCCAGGGGAGTTCCACATGGTTCCTTTTTGATACCATTACTATTATTGATTTATGTGTATGACTTGCCAGAAGGTAGTAGAATCCCATCTCAGAATGTTTGCGAATGATGCGAAGGTCATGGAGAAAGTGTAAATCATAGAGGATTACATCAGCTTACATAGGTGCCTTGACAGACTTCAAGGAGGGTGTGATACTTGGCTGATGAAATTCAAACCAAGTAGATATAAAGAAATGAGGAAGGATCACAGTGAAAGAAGCCTCGATATGAATATTATGAAGCTGGAGATAAGCTGCGGGAATCTGTGTGTGAGAGAGCTTTGGAAGTCGACCGAAGTCCGGCCGAAGGAAAATAGTTAAGGAAATCAAGTCATCTAGCAAGTATTTTAATCACATCCAAATTCATAGATGAGGAAATATTCAGGAAGCTGTGCACAACCTGCAAAAGGCAGATCTAGAATAAGCTTCAGAAGTTTGATCATCGCAGCTAAAGGAGCACAAAGAGCCATAAAGAAGGTCCAGAGGAAGCCAAGAAAGATGGTACCATAACTAAGGGAACTGAGTTACGGGGTAAGGCTAGAGGCTTGATTTGCCCACTATGGAAGAGAGGAGAATGAGGGGTGACCTGATCACAACCTTTAGTTTTTGTAGTGACGTAGACAGTGAACAGTTCTTCGAGAGATGCGGGAATACAAAAACCAGAGGACAAGAAATGAAATTAAGGAAGACCTGTTGAAAAGAGTTGTAAAGTAGTATTGGTACAGCATAAGAGTGGCGGATAAATTTAGCAAAATAAATGAAGACGTGCTTACTATGGGCAAAATACAAAAATATAAGAAGGTGCTTGAGAGTACAGGATATCCAAGAGTCAAGGCCCCACGGGTGTAAAACTCCCCCTCCCTATACAATAGAAACAGGTAATTGCGAATATATATACACTCACATGCAAAAGAGAGAGAGAGAGAGAGAGAGAGAGAGAGAGAGAGAGAGAGAGACCGACAAAAGGCCAAAAACGAGATGAATCAGATCGCGTCAGAGGGAGGAACAACATTGATCCCCGTAGTGCAGGGAGGCCGGAACTAAAGTTAAGTACAGATGCAGACGGGTTTAAACCCTCAGAAGGTGCGAGGTCAAACCCAACCTGCTCAGAGGGATGCACAATAGCAGGGAAGGACTAGGGAGATAAAGGAGGATGGGAGGAATGGGACTCTTAATAAGAGACGCCCTCAAGTTTCAGGAAATGCAGGAAGATTGCCAATTCAGGCACCACATAGTGGGAAGCATAACCCGAGTCAAGAATTGCATAGTTGTTAATAGTTTGTAATCCTCCAGAGAATTCTACTCAACCAGAACAAATATACAATGAAAATAGAGTGAGGGAACGACTAGGAGGTTACATGAATCAGTCCAATACGTCTTCTCAGAGATGAGAAAATTCCGATAATGGATTTCAGTAATGAATAGACAGACTTGGAGAACATGGATTTTCATAGAAACAAAGATTCATGAACACGCAAGTTCCTCGAGTGTATACAAGAAACTCTCTTTGTACCAGCATGTCACTGACCACTCTGGAGTCAAAGGGGCTCTCATTATTAGATCTGATCTTTACACAAAATAACATGAAATTTGAGAATATCATGTATAATACACCAAATGGAGAAAGTTATCACGTTTTGCTTGAATTTGGGTATGTGGTAAATGAGAACGTATAAGTAATAGAGAGGAAACCGGACGCAAAAAAGGAGAGATAATCCTGGAAACTATACAGAGCAAAAGAGTCTCTCTAGGAACTTAAACTGGGAAATGGAGTTAGGTAGACACAACCCTCTTTATTCTTGTGGAAGGTATTATGATATTTGCAATGCTTGAAATGCTGAGGAAAGATAAAACAACATAGAGATGTGATGGAAAAGATGTTTCAAAGCAATGGAGCAGGGAGATGGAGTGTGAAGAAGATAAAGGTGGAACTCCAACTGGCCAGCATTTGAAAAGTATAAGACACCAAGAAATTAATACAGCAGAGTAAGAGAGGAAGAACAGGAACACTTTGAAAAAGATGTAGTGGACAAGGGAGTAGATAATCTGAAAATTTTAAGTGAATTGCCTGTTAAACAGCAGTTAATCAGGCTAAAGGCTTCAGAGGGAAGAGTTGTAGAGGATGATATACAGATGCGTGGAACTAATTGACAAGTTCAGAAGTGTATTCACAATGGTGGACACTATAACCCCAACACAAGTGACACGGGTTGGGGAAGAAGTCTTGCAGAGCACAGAAATAAATAAGAACGGATACAAATAGAATGCGAAAGCGCCTTGACCCAAATAAGTCTTATGATTCTGATGAAGTTTTCCCATATGTGCTGAATACGTATGTAGATACACCTGACAAACACCCTCTGAAATGTAGTTCAGATCGTACTGGATGAAAGCAGTGTACTAAGGGAATGGAAGAGGACAAGTGTCTGCATATCACTAGTTTCGCATTACATTTATGTCAATCCAGACTTTTTAATGGCATGGTGTCCTAAATATAGATAGTTATTCTCCGTGTACAGGAAAGGTAATAACATTATATTCTAGAAAAATTTTTTTTAATAGAAATTACAAGTTTCATACTCTTACAACTTTGCTAGTACAATGTCATACTAACGGCAGTTGCACGAAACATTGTCCGTTGCCTCTCTGCCACCCAAGCGAAGGAGAGTAAGGGAGCAAGAGAGCTAAATTTTGTCTGAGTGCGTTAATGTGATTACTCTTTATGATTACAATATGTTTTACAGGAAGAGTTTTGTACTTGTGTTGCCCCGTCTCCTAGGCTATGTATATATGTATCAATCCTTTATTTTCATGTACGCAAACACACACACACACACACACACACACACACACACACACACACACACACACACACACACACACATACTACCCTAAACCTGGTGCCCATTTTTCCAACATTCCGAGGGGAGATTGAACATCTGGGTTGGGTGTGGGCCGACTTCCGCGCCCAGGAATTCGAACCCATGCGGGCCTGATCCCTGGATGGCTCTTGCTGACTTACAGCATATATCATTTGTGTGAGATGTATGTATTGGTGTTTGTGTGTATTTACGCACAGCGATGATGTAGTCAGTTAAAAGATCATCGAAAGATGCGGGGGTAGAACAGCCAGACGCCATAACATGAAAGAAACGTGTTAGAATGGATATAAAGAAATGCATTTGCAGAACAATGGACGAACGGAATAATCTAAAAGGGGAAACATGATTTACACCAGCATTTACATTTACAGCCAGCACCCCTTATCCACCTGCAACTTGTGCTCCTCCCATCCCTTCTAGTCACTCATCACACAGTCGTCCTCCAGCATTTACATCTTCCATTTCTTTGTCATGGTTTCTCCAGCAGATATTTTCAACTTCCTCTGCAGTAGCTTTGGTCAGTGTAAACTTTTGTGAAACTTAGATCTTTTTTCTATCACTCTTGATCGCCGTTTCCGGCGTTAGTGAGGTAGCGCCAGGAACAGGAGAAAGGAAAGGCCACATCCGTCCACATCCCTTCCGAAAAATGTAAATCTATGAACAAAAAACGTTCAGTTACGAAATTTTCTTTCATATAACCTTATTTTTCATAATCACTCATTCTTCATTAACTCTCTCTCCCATAAGTATCTGTATCCTTTTGCGTATCTGATACGCTCTTCATTCCCCATCACCAAGACGTACCACCTTACCGTAATCTCTCTTCCTTGTCTCGCATGGACCTTTCTCCTGCTCGTTTCCTAAAGGTGACTGTAACCTCCACATTCTTGTGCCCTTAGCTCCTCTCGTATTCCGCTCGCACGGCGGTTGCGGGCACACCACTTTCGTCCCAGGACACAAGCACCTTCTCTGGGGAATATTTGCAGCACTGGCGTCCCCATCTGAAACCCCGCAGGTTGGCAGGAGGTCAGGTATGCCCGTCCAACTCCCTGTACGAGACTTTGTCATGTTTGATAATTTTTTTTTTTTTCATTTTATTAGTCTGGCAGTGTTCGCAGCTGTTCCGAAACTCGTATGAAGAATTGACGATGGCTGCTCTGTACCTCTTATGAGCTTTATTTCCCAGCTTCCACGCGGGAAACGACGAACAAGTATGAAAAAAAATTTCATGCATTTTTTTTCATACATATTCGCCATTTCCCGCGTTTACGAGATGGCGTTTAGAATAGATGACTGAGCCTTAAAAGGGAAAAGCTTCACTTGACCCCCTTCTCTGTTCCTTCTTCTGGAAAAGTAAAAACAGGAGGGGAGGATTTCCAGCCCCCCCCCCCCATCCTTCCCCTTTTAGTCGCCTTTTACGACACGCAGGGAACACGTGGGAAGTATTCTTTCTCTCCTATCCTCAGGGATATATATATTTATCTATGTTTCTGTCTATCCATCTGTCTATATATCTATCTATCTATTTGTCTGTCTATCTATTTATTTATGTCTATCTGTCTATCTATATCTATCTATCTATCAGTCTCTGTATCTATCTACATATATATATATATATATATATATATATATATATATATATATATATATATATATATTT
>JAYMFT010203467.1:0-11632 GCA_038088735.1 Panulirus argus | reverse complement strand
AGATAGATAGACAGATAGATAGATAGATAGATATATAGATAGATAGATAGATAGATATAGATATATCATTTTTTCATTTGTCTTATGTAAATTACGATTATGTTGTGTGAAAACTTTTAAGATGATGTTTCTTCTTGATTTGCCTAGGGATTTGTCCCTTGGCGAAGCTACATAATCTCATATGTAAAGTATAAATCGGCCGTGTTTCAGAGCGTCGTATGCAAATGAAGACCTGTGTTTCTTGAGGTAACTGACAGATTGACTGGCTGACTCACGCTATATTATATCCAAGAGGTTCGATCGTGATGGACTTGAGGTGGAGCCTTGGCCTCTTGAGCCTCCAGGACATGATGTTGAACATCGAACCTGGGTACTGGAAGGTCACGCCCAACGTCTCCAGATGACCCAAGTCGTGGGTCAGGATCACTCGACGGTGCACCGACCCCGCCTCGTAGTAGTGTGACCTGTGGAGAACAGGGGATGGTTTTGTTACGTGGGGGCGGTAATTTGGGATTATATTCTGTGACCTGGGTAGAGTAAGGGTCAATTCTGTGGCCTAGGGTGAAATAGAGGTTGACTTCTGACGTGGGGAGAATTGGGTAGAATAGTGGGTGGAGGATCGATTAACCCTGTGACCTGGGTATAGAGAGGACAGTCCACGACCTGGGTGGATTAGGGATTGAAGTCCATGACCTGAAAAGATCAGGGATTACCTCCATGATCTTGAAGGAGTAAGGATTAAATTCATGACCTGGGAGGAGCAGGAATTAACTCCTTAATCTGGATGAGGACCTGTCGATTTGTCTTAGTGATTTAAGAA
This sequence comes from Panulirus argus, assembly GCA_038088735.1. Taxonomy (NCBI): domain Eukaryota; kingdom Metazoa; phylum Arthropoda; class Malacostraca; order Decapoda; family Palinuridae; genus Panulirus; species Panulirus argus. Next base: position 10,812 of record JAYMFT010203467.1, on the reverse strand, counting down.
AGGCAAGACTTAACGTTGCGACATTGTGGGGACCTGTCCCTGTTGTAGGAGGGACTTGTTCTTATAGAAGACCTTGGAGACGACCTGGAAGTAGGTACGGCAAAGGACCTGTATAGGACCCCGCAACAGCACGTGGGATACGGGTATCCTACGTTCCTTTGGTATCAGATAACACACATATGATAACTTTGAATTATTTTTTTTTATTTTACCTGAGACGGTGCCGAAAACTAAATGCCATAATCAAGGCCATATGATTAACGATCTATCTATCTCTGTATGTATAGCCTAAGCCAGGAACCCATTTCATCGACTAGCCCCTTGGGGAGGATGAACAGCTGGGTTGACTGTGGACCAGCTGCCACGACCAGAATTCGAACCTGTGCGGGCTCGATCCCGGTTATACATACGCGTGTGTTAAAGTGTATGAGGGTGATTGTTATTTTTTCTATGCATATGTGTACTGAAAGGAGAAAAGTCAGACAGATGTTTCATTTTCAAACTTACTTCTCTGAGAGCCTTATAGGGTGCGACTTGTCCTTGTTGCCCACCAGCCGAAGGTGAATGATGGCAAACTCCCCGTCGTGGTCTCTGGCCTGGGTCGTGTTGCTGACCTCCACACTCACCCTGTAGTGGTACCCTGTTGGAGGAGAGGTGAGAGAGACTTGAGGGTCATACGTACACACAGACACACACGTTTGGGAAGCTTGTCACTGGTGGAGTGGGTCAACAGATGGTTCGGGGTCATGGTCCAAATTAGGTGGTTGGTTTAGGTTGTTACTGAAGGTCAGGAGCTGGTATAGGAGTAGGGAAGTTAGACTCTCTTTTTTAATCATAGCAAACCCCATACATACATGCAGTTGCCCTGACCCATAGCAGTATAGCCACTTCCCCACAGAGGGGAAACGTCGCGTACATTACTTACCACAGTATGGGCTCCGGTCCCTGGTGTGGAGGAATAGCCGTGTGAGCGGTTGCACGGGTAGGTAGGTGGAGTCTAATCCCATAGGTGAGCAGGGGTGTTCTTGGTCGCACCCCCAACACTCCCCCTGAGAACGGAGAGCGAAACACAGATTATTCAGTGCGTATTACACACGTTTCTGGTCAGTTAAGTTATGGGGGAAAAGGAGTCTGCCTGATGTTTCCCTCCAACTCTCTCTTTGGCCACAAAGGATATGATACTTGTGTGTGCTGTGTGGGATCTTGTTCAACAAAGAGGTTTATAACTCGTTGATGGATTTTGGTGTTTTCCCTGATTAAAGAGACAGAGAGAGGGAGAGAGTGTCCATGACAGTTCTTGGGTACAATATTAGGGTACGGGACAGCTTTCTGGATGTACGATAATGCTGAATCCTTCGCGTAAAGCATCATTTGACGATTTAAATTTCCAAAGTTCATTAAGTACTGAATGATGCTGGTAATATTCTTGGTGCATGTGAGCCGATACACCGTATGCTAAACTGAGGTGCTTGTGCGTAATACACTCGAGGTGATTTATATCTATACATATGAACAAGCGCTTGAAGCAAGAAAAATATGCGTGTAGTTTATATTGCGTAATGTACGTAAGACTCAGAGGGAGACGTGCTAGGAGTCGACTCACATCTATAAACTCCTGATAGGATGGACAGGCGACTCCCGTCATGGGACATGACTGTCGGATGGACTCTGTGAAGTAGGTGATGGCCCGGTGGTGTTGGCATTTCATGCCACCTGCGGAGAAAAAAAAAGAAAAGATAATATTAACTTAACAGTACAGACCACCCAATTAACTATGATTAATCATGATACTAGATTTAAAATGCTGGGGTATTTTCTGTCAACTGCAGTTTAAATCAGCAAGTTACTGTCACGTTGTTAACGCGATGAATCGACTCTTTTTGATCTCATGCAAGATATGGGGTTTACTCAACCTTTCCCCCCCCCCCCCCCGCCCTCCCCCTTGGCACAGCTGGGCAGTTAAATAGGCTGGTACTTACCGCTACATCCGGGTTGTTCTCCCCCACCGTTAGGGTAGAAATCCAGGTGGCCAATGGGTTGGGTCATTCCCAAACCTGTATTCAAAAAGGAAAAAAAAAAGTCAGTCAATAGTGATTCTAACTTATCACTTTCTGCATCGCGCTTTTTTTTTTTTTAAGTAGAGCAAGTTTCCGTAAATATTAATAGCCAATTGTTTGTTTATAAGTAGTTTCAGAAAGAGTCTGATTTCAGATTTCAAAAGTCTATTCTAGAGAGAACAAAGTTGTGAGAGTCTGTCACATAAAGGAATGCAGCAAACGAATGGCATATACTGTGGTGTGGAGTTTGCCACGATATCAGGTGAGATACCGGACCCTGGAACAGACGGGGGAGATAAGGAGTTGTTGTGAGTGTATGGGATACCTGCTGGTAGCAAGAGGTGGAGGAACTAGAGACCTTACCGAGCGGGAGGCACTAGAGAACGTAAGGGAGGCACTCGAGAACGATGAGGGGTACCAGAGAACGTAGGTGTCACTAGAGAACTTGGGTTACGTAAGAAAACATGGTGGAAGCAACAGAGTACAAAAGATGCACAAGAAAACCTTTGAGGTACAGAGAATGTAGATTAAGCACTAGAGATCGTACAGGGAGTACACTAGAGAGCCTAAGGTTTCAAAGAGGACGCAAGTGAGGCATTAGTGAACTTAGGACATAGAAGAGGAAGTAAAGAACGTAGGAGAGGCACTGGAGAACGTAGAGCACTAGAAAACGTGGTGGGAAAGGCACTAAAGAACATGGGGGAAGGCGGTAGAAAACGTCGGAGAGGCACTCTAGAGAGAGCACGGGAGAGGCAGCAAGGAACTCACTGAGGGGGAAGCCGAGGATCGGGGAGTCGTCAGTGTGGATGACGTCGACGAAGGAGGCGTCGGAGTGGTCGAGGCGGGTGATGGTGTGCGTGTCGTTGAAGTAGGGCTCGGCCGGGTCGAGCGCCGTGATCCTGGGCAGGTAGAGGCCGTAGGACTCCCGCAGGTAGGTGCCCGTGTGGCCGCTCAAGTGGGCGCCCAGGCTGTGGCCGATCAGGTGGAAGGAAGAGATGGGGACGTCGGCGAACCTCTGAAATGGTCATGGAGGAAGCTGGTGTTAGTGTCCTGAGGCCCCCCAAAATTTTATATCGTCATCCGTTTCGGTAGGAATCGGCACGCAAAATTTCCTACCGAGCGCTGACGTTATGTCAAGCACCCACCTGACGCCGTCGAGGAGGAAGTACTTACGTTGAGGGAGTAGATGAGGTAGGCGAGCTGTGCGCCCACCAGCCTTATGTTGGCCACCGCCTGCGTGTAGGGAGGCTGGGCCCCGCTGCTCCAGTCTACCACTATTACGTTCTGGTCGCTGGCGCGCAGGAGTTCCCCCTTCATCATCTGCCGATAGAAAACGGGGGAGGTGTAGGAGTGCGATCATGGTTATTGGGGCGGATGGTGTTTATATATCATCTGTACCACGGAGACGGGAGGAGGTGATCTTTAGGGACATGATTACGTTGAGCTACTGGCCCCATGATAACATGGTTTGCATGAGTTTACACGAGAAAGACAGACAACAGAAGGCCTGATTGGCCCACGACTGGGTTATCTGTTAAAAAAAAATGTTTAACTTGACAAGAAAGTGTACTTCCGCTAAGCAATTATTTTTAAGCTAACACCGACTCAACGCTGCTGCACATTAGCCTTCTACATTATACTTAAAGATATTTTCTTGCTGTCATCAGCTTAGTGTGTATAGTTTAGTGATACGGTATAGCTAAGTACAATCTGTATGGTTCAGCTCCAGCGTATATAATTTTGTGTAATGTAATGTCTTGATTTTGCTTTCTTTAGTTCGTGCAGTTTAACGCCACTGCATAGCTGAATATATTTTGTATAGCTTAGCGCCAATCTATAACTTTGCATAGTATGTATACTGTAGCGTTATTGTATAGCTTCGTATAGTTTAGCTCCTTTATATAGTGAAAACTTTGTATAGTATAATGCTGTTGTATTCCGAGAAAGTGTATTTGATTTTGAAAGCCTGTGCAAGTATGACTGAAGACTTATGATAAGAAACAAGAGTGACACTGGAGTGTATTCAGAGGCATTTGAGTGCATTTGGGAGTGTGTGTGTATATATATATGTATGTACAACCACGCCTATTATGTAAACATTGACAAGATCGTTACCAACTCCAGCAGACGTGCGGACCTCACCTTAACCCAGGAGACGGTACCGTAGGAGAGGTACCCGTGGCTGATCACCTTGAAGGGCCTGCCGGGGATGAAGGGCGCGCTCAACACCGTCCCCAGGTCACCGGGGTCGAGGGTCTGTCGAGGGAGCGAGGGATCACACGTAAGTATAGAGGCATATGCATTGGAAGCACGTTGCGGCACACTAGGATTCGACTACAGACCTGGGGCCATCTACCCCCTGTCCTAGATTAACCCCTTCCCCCCTTAGGGCTTTCTACCTTTTTCCCCAGATTAATCCACTGGGGCTGTCTACCCTCTTTCCCCGGATTAACACAATTCTAACTGTACAATGTCTCATATGACATATATTTCATCCATTCTAATCTATTCCCATGAAATTACAGATAGTTTACTTGACATGTGGAATAATAATGGTGCTGACTACGAATATTATGGTCAAAAACTTTAGTAAAATGAGGTACAACCAAGTCATTTTGATCTCATCATGGCTGATGGGAGGATCAGCTGTTTTTTGTTATGGGAGGATCAGCTGTTTTTTGTTGTGGCACTGTCAGTGTTGCCATACGGTGTGCTACGGATTTCTAAGAAATTTTACTTTGTTATTTTTGCCTGGCCGTTGACTGCAGCAGGTTCCTTACCGCGGGGAAGGTGTCGTTGAGACGCGTGAAGAGCTTGAAGGTGGTGCCGATCTCGCCCGGGGACTTGGGCGCCCGGATGACCGGCCTGGAGGCGTTGACCCAGGGCGAGGTCAAGGAGAAACAGGTCGTCTGGCCGTAGATCTTCCAACACTCTGTTTTCGGGTGTAGATATAACACGGTGTTACCTTGTGACCTCACATGGGGAGGGTGGGCACGGGGGTCACTATCTCCAATGGTACTCTGTGACCTCGAAAGGGAATTGTGGGGGAGGGGGGGGGGGAGGGAGAGATATGGTGCAGGAAGGTCATGTGGGAGGGTGAGGGTGACATGGTAGACATGAAGGGGGTCACTGCCCCCCCCCCCTTTCACCCCATGCTATCTACCCACCAGTCTAGGCAACCTCTCTACCACCTCTCCTCCTCATCATCACCCAACCGTCCAGTCGTCTCCCCATCACCCTAAGTCTATTATATCATTACCCTAGGCGCCTTTCCATGCCCCCAAGACTACTTCCCCATCACCCCAAGTTCCCCCTAAGCCCTCCCCATCATCCCAGGTTCCCTCTGAGCCCTCCCCATCACCCCAGGGCCCCACTCCCTCCCTCCGAACCCTCCCCGCGGTGGCTGAGGGAACACTCGGACACTGACCGGCCCCCGTAATCGGGAGTTATCTCCTGACTCCCTCCCCCGAGGGGTACTAGGACGCGCTCTCTGACCTCTGGCTCCCCGCTCCTAACTAACTTACTAACTGACTATCAGGGTACGTAGGCAGGGGCCCAGGGCCTGGGTGGCAGGGAACTAACAGGGTGTTAGGGAGGGAGGGAGGGACCCACCCACCCTAACGAGGGTGTTAGGTTAGGTTTGTTAGGTAGCCATCTCGCTAGTAAGCGAGGTGGCATGACTGCCGGAGCGTATGGTGGGCAGCTGCTTCATTAGGACAACTGGCCATATGGGATTCTATGCGTCATTTATCGGTTCAGTTCAGTTCAGTTTCAATACTTTGTTCCTTGATAGAGGAATCGGGATCCTGAGAGAGAGAGAGAGAGAGAGAGAGAGACCAGTATGTTTATCAGTGAGAGGGAGAGAGAGAGAGAGGGGGGGGGGGGCTTAATAGGTTTACCAGTGGAACGCACGCACACACGTGACCCACAGTACACTGGTGCGATGACTCCCCGTGGGCTTGTCTCTACGCTGACCTAACCAGCGTATTTATCTTTCCCCCGTAAGTGCTATATTCCTCTCTCCCTCTTGGAGGGGTATTATTTAAATATCTTTACCAGAAGCTTCTCTGTGGCCGCTGGTATGAACTGAGCAGGTTAGTTGGGAGGTGAGTGTTTGTGAAAATCAGCTGCATAAATAGTGCTATAAAGATTTTCCTAAAGCGTACTTATAAAGTTGTTAGAATCACATAAATGATATAGAGATACGGTTGATAATTAATGACTGTTTCATGTGAGTCCATTTAAAGTGATAAATAAATAAAATAATGTATCAGTAAATATTAGAGAGTGTTATGAATTCGTAAATGATAAATAAGGATTGAAGGTTAGAGGACTGGAGAGAAACGAGTATCAATAATGAGGGAAAAAAATATAAAGAGTGCAAATGAGAAATCAATAAATGCTCGTAAATGAATGAAAGAAAGGAATAAGGAGTGAGTACAAGAGGGTATAAGTTTAAGGACAGAGTTGCCAAGGGACAGTTCATGATGTCCTGAGAGAGAGAGAGAGAGAGAGAGAGAGAGGATACGTAAACAGAAAAAGAAGGGACATAGAAGTGATAAGTATAGCTGTAAGAGGTAGGATAGAAAGAAGGAAGACAGAGAGGGAAGCATGAAAGAAGAGAGAAGCAAGAAAAAAGAGGGAGAGGAGGAAGAAAGATGAGAGAGGGAGGCACGAAAGAAAAGGAATGAAGAGAGAAGGAATCGTGTGGGAGAGGGAGGTGGGGGTAGGAGGTGGTGTGGAGACCCTGACAACGGCTGTGGTCAGCAACAAGGCTGTATCCGGTCGCGGACGTGTCTTGTGTTCAACCAGGCCACTCCTACTGGCCAATCGGCGCTCCGCACCGCCTAACATTCACACATTCACTATACACTGTCAAAGAATCTACCATGCTAACCCTAGGTAAGTCAACCCAACCTAGTAAAAGTAATTCAACAACCTTTAAGTTAAACTAATTCAACAACCTAGTCGAAACTGAACCTATGTATCCCAAACCTAAGTAAACCTGATTTAACCAGCTTGAAGGAACCTACTTTAGCTTAATCTAACCATACCTAATTGTGCCTCTTAACAACCTGGCAAAAACCATTACCAACTAAACCTACCTTAAAACGAAACTAAGCCAAACCTAGCTTAACCTAACTTAACCTAACATTGCCAGCCTTAACTAGCCATTAAGCAAAACCCACCCCGGTATGATTTTTCAGAAAATCTTGAAATGAGAAATAAGACGTTTTTCTCTCAATTTTGGTTGTGTGGTGAGGCAGAACATTAGTGTGTGTATGTGTGTGTGTGTGTGTGTGTGTGTGTGATGAGAAATCATGGGTTAAGTATAGTAGGTTAGTTACGTCATCGTGGCCAACACCACCCAATACGGGCACGTCTCTTACTTCCGGTGCACCAGATGCCACCCACGCCACCCCTCGCCGCCCTCCAGCCACCCAGGGGTCCCCTCCATTCCTTGCCAACTAAAGTGAAGGTCGTCCTTTCAGTGCCACCCACACCCATGGCCACCCCTCCCTCACCTCTGCCACCCACATATGGCCTCCTCTCACAGCCATGCACCTATGGCCATCCACAATACCACCCATCCATTAGACACATGAATAACCATTTAATTCCAGGTTATAAATAAAAGTAATAAAATCCTTATAATGGAAAGGTTACCACGTGTTTGATGTATCTCGTACATTTCATGGCTTAAAGGACCTCTCGATCTGTGCTCTAAAGTGGGCGGATTTTTGGGATTAAAGTTAAAAGTAATAAATCCTTTAAACACATGAAACCCATATAAAGTAATGAATTTAAGTATCAAATTCCCTAGATACATGAAATCCAAAATAGAGTTGAAAAACAAGGTATTAAATACCCTAAAATTATGAAACTTTCAAAAGTAACATCCTCTAAATACATGAAACCAAATATAGTTGAAAGTTAAATATGAAATTGATAAATCCATCTAGCACACGAAATCAATGCCTGTTGAGCACATAATATCGCCCAAACACTCACGTTCTTCGGCGTTGGAGGCGTAGGAGGCGGCCATCTCTGGAGGGTGGCCGCCCAGGTCCATCAGGAGGTTTATGTTGAGGAGGTGAAGCAACACGGCCTCCTGTACCGCCCCGACGGCCGGCATCCTGCTGGTGGTGGTGGGGCAAACACACACACACGCACTCTCCTATAGGGCAAAAGATCGGTTGGATCAAGCACTAGTGATGCTAGGCTAGGAAACGCTTATAGGAAACGCTTACCATAATAGGGGCATGGCTAATACACGCTTATCTCTGAGTGAGGGAGGGCTAGGCTACGCTTAGCTGTAAGAGCAGTGCAAGGGTACGCTTATTTGTCGGACAAGGCTATAGTCAATTATATAATCATGGGTTTTGCATAATAACTGGATGGGGTCGAAAAATAATCTAAATGATGATTTATCATCATGAGTTCGGTTAAATAACCTTTTTAAGTACCTTAATTAAGTATAAGTAATTAAAACCTCTTTAAGTAACAATTATGCATAAGTAATTTCAGCCTCGTTAATGTGGTAACCCCATTAATAACTTGATTTGCACAAGTGACTTAGCTCTATTGATTTGGTAATATGCACCCATAACATTGCCCCAAGTAAGTACCGTAATGTAATTCATAACAAAGCCGTTAAAAAAGATCTTTAGCTTAATATGACGCTGACATGGTTATCAAGGGGACAATGATTTACTTTCATGAGTAAAACTATATCTCAAGCCATAGAACCACGAAATTTTCTCTCCTGTGGAAACAAAAAAATCAGTTTAGTGTCATGAATCATATAACATACGTTCTTGGAATAAGATAACTTTCCTGGATGCGTAGGATAACTTTATTGATAACTCTTGATACTGCACCTAAGGGATGCCTACGGTTTTTCATCTAACTCCTCAAGAATGAAGCCAGTTGCCTGACAGATATTGCAACAGGTGCTGGATAAGCAGCAGCAGAGAACAATGCTGCGCCCACACCAACCAGTCAGCATATTCAGCAGTATTCGTGACCCGGGTTGTCCAAACAGCCAGCAGAGAATGAAAAGTTTCTGGCTGCATAATGATGATTTATGCTGTGTGTGTGTGTGTGTGTGTGCTCGAACGAGCAAGCAAAAAGTACGAAAAGCAAAACGCAACAAAAATATATATAAACATGGAAAAAAATTGCATTTTTACCAAATGTTTATCTTCACGTTATACCTTGCATAAGCTATGATTTAAAGCAGTAAATGTAGTCATTATGATAGTGAAAAGACTTCCTTATTCGTCTCGCTACTTATCATTATTATTATTATTATTATTATTATTATTATTATTATTGAACGCTCCGTTCAATTCTATTTCAACTTCAATAGTGTCTCTCTTAAACTCCCATTTTTACCTACGGAATTATGTTTCACTGGTAAACCCCCCATATTCTCTTCCTATTCCAACCTGAATAATTACATTTCTTCGTTATCTTCTCTTATCCTCTTAGTCGAACCACTTAACCCACAACTTGCCATTTTCTCTTAACCAAGCAACATGGCTAGAATGGTGACCTTTGCCCTTAGAGGGAATCTATTTATGTGCTAAGTTAGAGATGAGTGTTATCGGGTTCTTATCATCCTCGAAACGTGTGATTCACGATAACAAATGAGGCCGAAACGACACGGTTGGACATATCTTACCGCTGGGTCAGACATCGAGTTGTGTCACTATCTAAGACTCGATTAACCGGCATCTCGATTGTCCAGAATCCCGTTAACCATAGTTGTAGTACCTTTTTATAATTCGTAGTCCAGTAAATTGGTTTCGCCTAACCAGTACCCGGATAAGTGGAGGCTGGATTATTCATGTACAAGTTATTTGTATATTTTACATATTTTTCTTAGATTTTTTCATTTGTTTTTTTATTAAAAAAACGGCAAGTTATCTAGAACAAAGTTTTAACTGGAATTCCGGTCATTAAAAACCTATTTACTGTACTAAATTACACGGAACCTATTTCATGATTTCCATTATAGGAAACCCATAAATGAATTCTATTTTACGGAGCCCATTTAATATATTACATGGCACGAAACTTGATTAATGAACTCCTTTACACGGAACCTATTTCATGGACTCGGTTATATAGAACCCATTAAATGGATTCCATTACACGGAACCTATTTCATGGACCCAGTTATACAGAACCCACTTAATGGATTGAATTACACGGAACCCATTTAAATGGAATCCATTATACGTAACCCATCTTCCGGTGACATGTTGTCCCCAATCTTATTCAGACATCTATCAGCCGCTAATTAGCACGTCCCAGTTAAACTGCCCTGATGAATTGCATAACCGTACCGGCTCGATTTGGTTACAGTTGACGCCCGATCTTTATGTTGCATGCTTATGGTGGATTTTTTTTTTTTTGTGTGGCCCATTCTTTTTCTCATATATATATATATATATATATATATATATATATATATTTGGAAAAATTACAATTGAGCGCGTGATTTAGTAAATTCCTGATCCACGAGGAAATGAAACACGTTAAGTTCCCAAGTGCACTTTCGTGCAATGATCACATCATCAGGGGAGATACAAGAGAAATATAAGTCAGTTGTGGTTACATCGCGAATGAAAAGTCACCTTAGGCGAAGCTGTCATCATTAAAATGGACGCTGGGGACTTTATCGCTCCAAAAGGGTCCAATGCTCTTCTGCTCCTGCCAGGAGTCCAGCCTCGTCGCTGCAGGATCC
>JAYMFT010203456.1:0-11632 GCA_038088735.1 Panulirus argus | reverse complement strand
CGGGAAATGGCATGTATGTATAATATATATATATATATATATATATATATATATATATATATATATATACACACACACACATACATATATCAATGGATGCTTTTAGATGTATAATGAATCTATATAAATCGCACACGCACAAAAAAAGAAACAATCATCACTTGTACACATCTTACATGTGACCAATGTTGAAACGATTAGCGAGTAGTTTGGTCGTCTGCATTCTGTAGCCCGCACGATGAAAGTCAGCAAATGAGCATTATGGAACCAGGAGCGAGGGTTTTGGAAACTTATTAAACACAGGTGACGTCAATAAGATTGTTCTTCCGTTTGGGAAGTGGTTCGCACTGACATGAACAGGTATCGTTGAGAATTGAGTGGTCAGAGAGACTGCGTCTCAAACTGACAATATCGACGGATTCTTTAATCCTTTGTTGATGAGAAATATTGTTTGGCAGATTAATTGTTGCTGGGGGATCGACCTGCCTTGTAGACCCTGTTCCCAACAAAGACTAACATGAGTCGATTCCCGGTGACAATTAATCTTCCAAGCAACATTCCCAACAGCAAGAAAAAATTTAGTTATCTATAAGAAAATCTGAAATTGTCACGTTCACTGCAAACAATTTCCATTTCATGTTCCTCCATTTCAGTGTGAACCAACTTCCTAACGGGAGGACAACACCGTTACCGTCACCTACGTATAATAGACGGGATTACAAAGCCTCCGGTACTGGTTACATAACAATGCTTTGCTGTATAATCTTTTCCCCAATACTTGCTTAAGGTTCCTCATGATGGGAACAGAAGGCAGAGGCCCAAACTCACTCCTACTATACGTCTCAACACAATTATTTGTCACATGCCCGATCTGTAAAAGTGATTTTATTATTGAGTGTTTTTTATAAATCCCATGAATGTAAGCAAAGCATCGATTAGTGTCATCAGCGGAGCAATGCCGTAGTCACTATCCTGAGACTGTTGGCTATAATCCTTCAAGCTTGTGACAATAGCTCGAGCCATAAGCCAACACTTGTCAATCAGTTGCTCATAATACTTACAGTTCACCACAAAACTTCTTTGTCTCTTCCGTTAGGTCCCGAAACCTTGTAGAAACCGAGCCTTTACTGAGCCATGGAACTGAAGTGTGCAATACAATAAGATCATCATGATCATCCTGCTCTCAACAGCGCCTCAGAAGGAAAGTGTTGTATGGCAAGGCTGCCACCAGAATAGAGAGTTGGTTACGTCACTTACACCGTATTGATAACTTCCAGAATAAAAAAGTTTAGCGCAAAAAGCGTCTTGATGGATCCTGCGGCGGCTGGCGATGAACAGTCGGAAAAAATCGCCTCAGGTTAGGAGAGAGAAGGTTACGGGGGGAGTTTATGCAGATTGTTATGATCATGCAAGACTTGAACAATTTTAACTGAAGCAAGTACTTGTAACCAGACAAGTCTGATTTCCCTGGCAGTAATAAATACAGACTGGAAATCAACGCCAACGTTTGATTGCAAATAAAGGAAACTACATTTTCCTTCAAAGGAATACCACAAGGAACGATTTACCAACAAGAGCAGTTGAGGGCAGCACCAAAAATAAGGTTCGCAACACATTTAACGAAAGTCTCGCGTTATGGCTGCGGCTGCTGTTACTTGTGCGTCCATAGTGAAATAAATAAACAATCAAGAAAAAAAGGATTTCGACTTTCTCCAAGTGTCCATATTTGTCATCTCTTCTTCTTCACAATCTCGAAAGGTAAGTTGAGATTTGCAATATCTGTTATTTCTGTCCATCCTATGGAGGGTAGTTCCTGCAACCTACCAGCAGAGGCGCTCAGTCTGCAGTAAAAGACGTTAGCTTCTGCAGAGGCACATGGCTTTCTGCATCACAGCTCTTGACCGTCTGATTCATATGTTCCTACTCGGTCGTCCTCTCAACAGACAATATCAACAACTCTGACAGGAAAATGCTAACGCATGCTAGACTTGTCAACTGGGCGGCCTGAGATATGTTCAAGACTGCTTAAGCAGTTGTATTCCATGACCTTTATCTTTGCCTAGAACAGTTAAACTTCTCATCCGATATGCCTGAGGAATAGGCTGTTTCAGTTAAAAAGAATTCTGATTATTCAAATTTCTTAGTTTTTGATTATTTTTTGCTACGAACACTTCAGAAATTATTTTATGATATTTTACCCATCTGTAAATATCTTACATAGAGGAAATATTCATATATATGAGCAAATAGCATTACTAAATGCCTCAATGTTTCTGGTTGATGACGTTGTACATAGTCGAAATGACGACACTGAAGTCCTTCATAGGTACCGCGTTGGACTTGCTCTTAGACAGCCCCTAACACAACTCCATCTTCTTTTTGAGGCTTAAAACGTTTCTCTTACACTTAGTGCGGGATGTAGATGGCTTCAAGGAGCTGTCATGCAATTGCTGATGACGTTTTCCAGGAGCAGTTGTCCACAAAAGTAATCCAAGGTGCATTGAATACACAAATGAGCAAGACCAGCACACTTGCTCGGTTTATACAAGAGATTGATTCGTCCTTGTATGGAGCACTGCTCCCACATTTGGGGTGGTTCTAGCTCTGTATCCTTACTTGACAGAATTGAGTCGAAAGCGGTTCGACTTATAAACTGTTACAGGCTATCTTCCAAACGTGACCACCTTGCCCTACGCCGTAATGCGGGTTTACTTTCCCTCTTATATAGGCATTACTTTGGTTTTTGCTTCCGAGAGCTGGCTGCTTGTGTGCCCCCACCACTTGCTAGACCACACAATACTCGACAAGCTGCTGTATCACATGATTATTGTGTGGCCATCGTCAACTTCTTTCCCTACACGTCGAAGCTTTGGAACTCTCTAGTTTCTCATGTCTTTCCTAATAACCATGACCTGGAACATTTCAAAAGGCAGGTCTTTCACTTTCTCAAAAATTCTTAGATACTTTCCCTTTTCTTTTTCAGTTTCATAATTCTCTCTATAAGGCCCGGCCTTGATGTGGACTTTTGTCCATGACTGGAACCTTCAACATGAAAAAAAAAAATCGTGCCAGAAAGCACATGGTAGACGGCAAACAATCACCAGTGCCACAAAACACTGGCTGTTGAGTACAAAAATTGCTGCAGCTCGGTGTGCATGCGATTTGAAAATTTTTGAAGTATCTTTTTTAGGGTTTCAAATTTCTTTCGCATAATCGAAGGTTGCCAGCGAAAACCGAAAAAAAAAAACCGAAGTTCTGAACATTTTGCTGTCTTGAATTATGCATAACAGAAATTTTACTGTGCATCTTTTTGCTCTCTCATAGATGTCTGCCATTTCCAACATCAGTGAGAAAGTAACAGATACAGACAAAGAAAAGGCCTAATTAGCTCATATTCTCTCTCTAACTGTCATGTATAATGCTCTGAAACCAGAGTCCCCTGTAAATATGAACTACAGTCATTCAGTATCCCTTGGTCCTTGTGACTGTGGGACCAGATAAACACATCAAACTCTACGAATTCAAAACCGTTTGGACTTACAAAAATTTTACGGAGTCCTTTACTTTCTTGAGTTACAAAAAAAAAAATATATGGATGTCTCAACCCACAGTCCAACTACATAGCAAAAACTCTAGGGACCTACTTATACACATATTACGTTGATACAAGTCAGTGTACTTACTCATTCATATCTGACAATTTCCGACATATTTGATTATGATCAAACTTCCCAAGGGAAACAGTGGCCTCAGAAAGTTTAAACGTGGTATAAACTCGGCTCCGTTTCTGTAACAGTGACCCACTGATATCCTTCATTGGACAATTGCTGAAATGTTTCACTGTGACCAATAAGAGACAGCCTATCCTACAGTCTCAACGTTTCCCACACTGTGGAAGTGTACAGATGACTTCTTTGTCCTTTGCGTTTTCCACACATCCAGAATACATCTGGATTCATTGACTGAACCTATCCTGCCAATAATGTCTTTCTAGAACCCGAAGTTTGCCGATGATACAGTTTCCACTGTCAACAGCATTCCCTTAAATAAGTCATCATCCCTTCTTTAAGCGGTCGCCCCTTGAATCACTGTTCTGTGGTCCTCCACTGGTTAGATGGTTTTGCTTTGAATTCACGATCGACCATTAAACCAGCGGCCTTACCTAAAGCCACTGGTCTTTCCCTTAAACCGGCTACCCTGTCTGACACCAGCGGCCTTGCCTTAAACTAGCAGCCTCGTCTTAAACCAATGACCTCGCCTTAAACCAGTGGCCATGCCTTAAAATCAGAGGCCTCGTCTTAAACCAATGATCTTGCCTTAAACCACAGACCTTGCCTTAAACTAGCGGCTTCGTCTTAAACAACTGATCTTGCCTAAAACCAGCGGCCTTGCCTTAAACTAGTGGCCTTGCCTTAAATCACTGATCTTGCTTTAAACCAGAGGTCTCTTCTTAAACTAGAGCCTCGTCTTAAACCACTGATCTTGCCTTAAACCAGCGGCCTTGCCAGGAGTCAAACCTTGGGACTGATGAGCCGCCAAAATCCCCCTCCTTCCCTTCCCCCTAAATCCTTCTCCCTCAAATCCCCTGCTCTTCCCTCACAGACGGCCGCCTCTTGCATCATCAATCCTCCCCTGAGCCTGACGCCCGCCACACTTGCAGTGACGACAAACTGTTTCCCTTCCACTAAACTCCTGCTCCTTAATCTTAATGAGTCTGAACCCCAACTGGATCTCACTCCAGTTTTCTCTCCCGTATTTTTTTTCCAACTCTTCCCTAAATTCCGCGACCTCCCGAAATCCTGGACCCTCCCTCAACCACAGAATTTTTCTCCAAATTCCTGGTCCTTCCAAGAATTCTGGGCGCCCCAATAAGTCCCTCGCCCTACAATAAACTCTTTGTCCTTCTCTGAGACACGTTAGCCCGGCCTCGGGCAATATATCACGGTATGTCCACTCTGCTAACCCACTGACCTGCCCTTAAATACCTTGTTGTTCCCCGAGCTACCGTTCCCCCCTGGCAACCCCGGCCACGAGCTACCGTTCCTCCTGGCAACCCCGGCCACCTCACGGCAAGAAAAGTGACGTGTCCTAACGTGCCTTGCACTCCCTCTCCTCAACCTTTCTCCTGAACCACAGTTAATCCCTAAATCCCAAACTGTGTTGAGATTCCCTTGAAGCCAAATGACTATTAGGGGACTAAGCTCCCCTGCTGTTATACGATTACAAGTAATCCATGGGATTACGAGTGATCCTGGGGTGTCATTGTATCATATGCTATTTTCTACGTTGTTTGCTCCTTGAACACGGCAGTGCGATCCTTGAGCACGACGGTACGATCTTCGAGCACGACGGTACAATCCTCAAGCACGACGGTACGATCCTTGAGCACGACGGTACGATACTTATGTGTGATGACCTGACCTTAGGCCAGACTGTCAAGGGTCAGGTTAAAGGCCAAGCCATCACAACCAAGGGTGGCATAGTCTTCCTCAAGGATCGAACCGTCGTGTTCAACTCATCTCTGAGATACGTGCACCATTTGCAAGCACCATGGTTTACGCGCGTCTGTTGCTACTGAGTAAACCACACTCCCAGATCCGCATGATTTACCTGACACTTCGACCGCCTCCAAGGCTGTACCACAGCGACGTATAACACAGGGGAACAAACGAACATTTGGTTAAATTTCTGAAGGATTCAAATCCCGAAAAACAGGAGGGCATATGTGAGGGAGGAGGCCCGCGGCTCCAGGCGTCATCCTGGGAAAAGAAACTGAAGATGAGGCGACTTTAAGAGATGAGATTGGTTTCTGATATTAATCACTCAGTTAATGAGGAGATGATGGTCTTAATGATTACCTGATGATTACTCCCTATGATGAACGTGACTCTGGCTTCAACACACTGGTGCTGGAGGTGAGGCAACGTGCTCCAAAGATGATCCTGATAACTACCTGATGATCACTTCTTATGCTGAGAGTGACGCAAGGTGCTGGTGAGTGAGTGTAATCGTCTGTTCGTGCTGTATGGGGAGGGAGTTTTACACTCGTGGGGCCCCATCTCTTGGATTTTTCTATCATACAATTTTCCAAAACTTTAGTATTTTGTCCACATCTACTATGTCACAACTCAGTTTCTCCCATTCATCCACTACTCTTATAATATAATAATAATTGTTTACATCTTTTGTAACAAGTTTCTCACTTTCACATTACGGCGATTGGTAGCTCTATCCTCGCATCTTTCGAAGAACTGCCCACAACATTCAGTTAGTTTAAAATCTTAAAGGTTATGATCAAATCACATCTTAATTTTCTCTCCTTCATGGCGTACAAATTAAAGGCCACCGGCATTATCCTATGACTTAGGTCTCTTGATTCTGGTACCATCTTTGCTGCCTTCCACAGGACTTTCTCTATAATTTCTCTGTCTCTTGAAGGACACAAATGAAGGACGTGAATAGCTTGCCGAAGCTTTCCTTATCCATGTACTTGAACATCATTCTAACATTTGCCAGCAGATGGTTTGTCTCCTTTACTGCTCTCCCAGGTTGGGACTTTGCCGGCAAGGGCTCTCTAAAACACAGATTCCTGAAGCATATCGCCTACTGCATCATATTCATATCGAGGCCTTCCTTCACCGTCTCACATCCTCATCCCATGACATATCCTACGGTTGAATTTCATGGACCGTGTATCAGAAGACCTTTGGAGTTAGTCTAGGTTCCATTGTAAGGTGATGCAATCCTCCTCGCTTTTTAACTTCGCCTCATGACCTTGGCAACTTCCGCAAGCATGTCCAGGTGGTATCCAGCCCTTCTGGCAAGTCATTCACATAGATCAACGGGTGGCTCTAACCTATTTCGAGACTGCTCGTCTGACTTGCGTTCCTTGTTCCCACCCTTTAAGGTAATCCATTGCCCATCGAAGGAGTCTCTCCCATATTCCTGCCTGGGGATTCAAAGTCTTCATCAGGATTTCATGTATTATAATGCCAAACGCTTTTCGAGTTTAAAAAGTACAAACAGTCACCCAATTTCTCTTGTCTAAGAAAGAGCTCTCTTTCTCGTAGAACTCCAAGAAGGTCATTACACATGACCTCCTTTCCCTGACACCGAAATTGTCTCTCACTTAGCTAGTTTCTCCTCTGCAGGAAGTCATCCATTTGCTTTCTGATTATCTTCTCCAGTGCCTTACAGGTCAGACTCCTCTGGGAGACTGGCCTGTAGCTCACCGTACCCTCCTGGTCTCCTCTGGAGTGTGTGGCCACTTATACCCACCTGGTAATGGCTGTGGCCGGTCTAAGGAAGAGCCTGTGGGTCACACCAGAGACAGTGACAGTCGCTGGTACGCATCACACACCAGATGGTTGAGGCTGGGAAAAGTAGCTGCTTGAGCACGTCCCTACACCCACTGGGTATCACAGCCTAGTATTTGACCTGACCGGACGTGACTTTTTTAAAGGCCACGTCAAAGGTTACGCCGGCATATTTCAAGGCGAACCGCAGTGCTCAAGGGTCGCACGGTCGTGCTTGAAGATCGTACCTTCGTGCCCAGGAGGTGAGGATACTCCTGGATGTTGCTCGTCCCTAACCTTAATTGTGAATCTATTTTGAAACGAGAGAGCATTTACTCGCTTATGTTCCAGTGTATGAGGACGGGGCGGCCTCGATACCTTGCAAATGAGACTAATGACATGCTAGAAAACAGGATATCCCTCAGAGCTGTCTCTCTGGCTTGGGCGATACACACAATTTTCCAAAACTTACATAACCAAGATAATTAACCACGGGTGGATTGGCGTATCTGTGTACAGGGGGAAGGGGACCCCTTCCAGTTTATCCCCCTCCCCCCTTCTCTATTCTGTCACTAATGAGAGCTTCGTCGCTAATGACCCGAGCTTCGTCTGATCAAAGGTTGAAGACAAGGGAATTAGAGACAGATTTCCGTCTTTATAACAACACTGAGACAAAGATCCACACTACATACAAAGCAATACGTAATGCAGAATCTGCTTTGTGGCAAAAGCTGTCAATTTCTTGAATACTGTTGTTCGTAATAAGTCAGCAAGCACATCTTCAGAGGACAGTTACACAATGAGAGAATCAAAGACGAATCAAGCTAGCCATATACACAGAGAACAAGGAACAAGGTTGACAGTAGACATTAGAAACAAGGTTGGTCCAGGTGTCACCATGACCCTCCCTTTACCTGGATCTTGACCTGACTGCACATCAAAAGAGCCGACACAGGATTGACATACTGCTTGAATTAGATTGAGAAAGCTTTTAACATTTTCTACAATAAATGAATCTAAATTACACATGACTTGACTGATATTCAGCACTCTATCATCATGGTACTTAATGATACTAGTTCTACAATATTTCTTTCATCTCTATCTTTACATTTTAACAATCAATTTAGCATTCTCCCAATCAACTGGGTGATTACTTTCACTGAGATGTACAAAGAGGGCTTTCGATTGTTGACCAATACGTATGCTATATCTATGTTGCTTAATTCTAACATCCAAACCTTGCCTGTCTCATCAATATAAATCTTGTTACATTTTTTACAAGGAATTTGGCAAATACAGTCGATCACCTCGTGGGGAGAATTCTTAATCAAAATGTCTTTATCAGTATAATTGTTTTTGAAAACTACATTTACATGAAATTTTTGGAGCACTGAACTTGTGTTTGAAAGTCGTTCGTCATTAGGCAATACCAACAGGTTTTATGTAGAGCTATGTATTGTAGGTTCATTCCTATAGAGGGTCTTTTACGGCCCTAAGTGATTTATCAATAAACCACTTGGGATACTGGAAGTCATGGCCGATACTATAAATTGTATCAAATTCTCATCCAGGAATTCTGGGTCACATATGCGTAAGGCTCTTAGGAACATTGATGAAAAAACCGACTGCATAGTCCTTGTATGGTGATCAGAATAATAATGTACATGGGAACAGTTACTTGTAGGTTTCCTAAAAACACTAAATTTAAACTTTCTTTCAACCCTGTGGATCTTATAATCTAGAAAAGGCAAACAACAACCTTTCTCTATTTCAACAGTGAATTTTAAGGAAGGTACAAGACCATTAAGCAGAGGGAGGAAATTACATAAATCTTCATCACAGGGCCTGAGGCACAAAACATCATTCACATACCGAAACCATCTAGCTTTTTTAGGTTATATGTTGTTGAGGATTCTGGTTTCAAAGAACTCGACGTATGAATAACTAAGTATGGGAGAGAGGCATCATCCCATAGACATTCTAAACTTCTGTGAGTAATACTTACCAAAAAATTCGAATTTAATGGTGAATATTACTCACAGAAGTTATTAAGGTCTACCGGGTGATCGTTTTCATGACAGCGTTTAGCGATCGCATTTTTGTGGTCACCCCTGAGAACTGATTGCTTGTGCCAGTAGCATCTCTGTTACAATTTTACCGGTCTGGCAGGAGGGTGAGAGGCGCTCAAGGTACTGCGTGAATTGGAACGATGTGGTATACTGGGGTCGAGACGCCGTCACTGGACTCAATCAGGGCATGTAAAATGTCCGGTGTAAACCATAGAAAGGTCTGTGGGGCCTGGATGTGGATAGGCGGTTTTGGTTTCGGTGTACTGTACAACGGCGAACAAGTATGAATAAAGAATATATATATATATATATATATATATATATATATATATAACATATAAAAGCCCCCATACATCGCGGAAGGTGATCGCTCAGTTCCTCACATGAATTCATCCAAATCCTTGTCAGCATCCTACCCGACAGTATCCTTGGATGAAGATAGTGTTTTTACCAGCCTTCCCGTGAACACTACAATGCAAATCATCCTCGAGAATGTCTTGAACCACCGTACCGGACCACCCCACCGACACCTCTTCATAACCCAGAAGGACTTCTCGAAGCTGCCACTTCAGAGCGGCCCCATTCGGTAGTTCCTATGGAGGACCATTCTGCCAGGCTGAAGGGTGGCTGCCGACGTCTCTACATAGAGACTAGAAAACAAGAGACCTATTGAGCCAGAGCCTTCGACCCAACACCTATTGTCGTTATGTCGATGACATTTTCCCGGTAGTCAGCAACGAGGATCACTGAAAACAACTGAAGCAAACCATGGCAGAATCGTCAGCGCTTCAGTTCACATGTGTAACAAGTCTGAATAATAACACCCTCCTCCTAGAAGGTGACACCGAGGCTCACAGTGGCAAATTTATAACAAGTGTGTAATGCAATCGCACAGACGTGGGAAGGTGCCTTAGTGCGGGCAGTGTATGCCCACCGATGCAAATTTAACGTCATCATGATATACCTGAACAGAGCCAATAAATACTGTTCATCTTGGGTCCTCCTCCACCACGATATTCAATGATCTACACAAGTCCCAGCATTCAATAGATTTTTAACTGCTTCCACCGACAAAGAAATAAAGTTCCTCCAAACAAACCTTTCATACATACACCAAGAACGACAATCAGGCACCACCCACAAAACGTCTTCTACGAAGCAAATGACCCCTGCTTACCAGGAAAATGAAAGAGGTCCTAAAAGAAAAAATAAGAGAAACAACTCATGCAGAAATACAACAGACAACCCAAGCCTCATCATCTACAGCAGGAAACAAAAAGTCAACAACTTAATAATGAAAAACAACATTACTCACATCAATGACCCTTTGCAACATGTCAATTCAGTTCACCAATTCTCCCACCTGGATGAATGTTGTCGACTTAAGAATAATGGAAATTATATCAGCATGACCAGCATAACCGTTAGCTGACTCCTCACTCTGAAATAAGGAACATATAAGGGAACGTCATAACATCTGCCTGAATCGACACCATCTCACCATCAATACAAAAATGATAAAGAATTCCTATGATTAAAAAAAAAAAAAAAAGACTACACGTCGCAGAAACCAAATTCATTGTCAGCAACCAAACTAAAAGCCAAGAGACCATATCACAGGCTAAGGCAACCAAACGATGAGCCGAGACAACCCAACTGTCCTCTAATAATGTGCATAACCCACACAAACCTAACTCAGACGCCAGCCGCAGGACACTTGCAACGGGGACAAACCTCACCTCAACCCAATAATTTCCAGACAGCCGACCCCGCCCACCACTCCTCCAGCACCACACGGTACGGGCTCAGGAGTCACTCCACGCTACCTCCACACCTCCACATGGACGCATCTCCGTCCAGTCTGTCTTCCCAGCGTAATTATTGTTTGTTCACCTGTGCATATGTTCAGTGCGTCCTATATTGTGCTTTATTGAATTCTGTGACATAAGATACTGACAGAAAATAAGATACGTATCCCGCTGACAGATGAGGTAAGTATCCCGCTGACAGATGAGGTATGTATCCCGCTGACACATGAGGAAATGTATCCCGCTAACAGATGAGGTATATATCCCGCTGGCAGATGAGGAAATGTATCCGCTGACAAATGAGATATGTATCCCGCTGACAGGTGAGGTATGCAACCCATTGACAGATGAGGTATGTATCCCGCTGACACATGAGGTACGTATCCCGCTAACAGATGAGGTATATATCCCGCTGGCAGATGAGGAAATGTATCCGCTGACAAATGAGATATGTATC
>JAYMFT010203445.1:0-11632 GCA_038088735.1 Panulirus argus | reverse complement strand
GGGCGTTCATGGGGCGTCCTGGGCGTTCCTGGGGCTTCCTGGGTGTTCCTGGGACGTTCTGGATGTTCCTGGGGCGTCCTGGGTGTCCCTGGGAGGTCCTGGGTGTTCCTGGGACTTCCTGGGGGTTCATGGGGAGTCCTGGGTGTTCCTAGGGCATCCCGGATCTTCCTGGGGCTTCCTGGGTGTCCCTAGGACGTCCTGGGTGTTCCTGGGACGTTCTGGGTGTTCCTGGGTCGTCCTGGGTGTTCCTTGGGCGTCCTTGGCGTTCTTGGGGCGTTCTGGGTATTCCTGGGGCGTCCTGGGCGTTCATGGGGCGTCCTGGGCGTTCCTGGGGCTTCCTGGGTGTTCCTGGGACGTTCTGGATGTTCCTGGGGCGTTCTGGGTGTCCCTGGGAGGTCGTGGGTGTTCCTGGGACTTCCTGGGGGTTCATGAGGAGTCCTGGGTGTTCCTAGGGCATCCCGGATCTTCCTGGGGCTTCCTGGGTGTCCTTAGGACGTCCTGGGTGTTCCTGGGACGTTCTTGGTTTTCCTGGGGCGTTTTGGGTGTTCCTGGGGCGCCCTGGGTGTTCTTGAGGCGTCCTGGGTGTCCCTGGGGCGTCCTGGGCATTCCTGGAGCGTCCTGGGTATTACTGGGGCGTTCTGGGTGTTCCTGTGGCGTTCTGGGTTTTCCTGGGGCGTCCTGGGTGTTCCTAGGACGTTCTGGGTGTTTCTGGGGCGTCCTGGGTGTTCCTGGGGCGTTCTGGACGTTTCTGGGGGCGTCCTGGGTGTCCCTGGGATTTTCTGGGTGCTCCTGGGACGTTCTGGGTGTTCCTGGGGCGTCTTGGATGTCCCTGGGACGTCCTGGGTGTTCCTGGGACGTCCTGGGTATTCCTGGGACGTTCTGGGTGTTTTTTGGGCATTCTGACTGTTCCTGGGGCGTCCTGGGTGTTCCTGGGGTGTCCTGGGAGCCCCTAGGACGTCCTGGGTATTCCTGGGACGTTCTGGGTGTCTCTGTGGTGTCCTGGGTGTTCCTGGGGCGTCCTGGGTGTTCCTGAGACGTTCTTGGTGTTCTTGGGGCGTCCTGGGCGTTCCTAGGGCGTACTGGGTGTTCCTGGGGCGTTCTGGGTGGTAATGGAACGTTCTGTGTGCACCAAGGCGTCCTGGGCGTTCCTGGGCGTACATGGGGAGTCCTTGGAGTTCATGGGGCGTAATGGAAGATCTTGGTGCCTCCATAGCGTTCCTGGGGCGTCCTCAGTGTCCCTGGGGGCGTCCTGGCTGTTTCTGGGGCTTCCAGGGTGTTCATAGGGCGTCCTGGGTGTTGCTGGGGCGTCCTAGGTGTCCCTAGGACATCCTGAGTATTCCTGGGACGTTCTAGGTGTTCCTTGGGCGTTCTGGGTGTTCCTGGGGCGTTCTGGGTGTTCCTAGGGCGTCCTGGGGTGTCCAGGTCGTTCCTGGGGCGTCCTGGGTGCTCCTGGGAGTTCTTGGGACGTCCTGGGTGTTCCTGGGGCATACCGGGCGTTCCTGGATAGTCCTGGATGTTCCAAGGGTGTCCTGGGGCGTCCAGGGCGTTCCTGAGGCGTCCTGGGTGTTCCTGGGGCGTCCAGGATGTTCCTGGGACGTTCTGGGTGTTTCTGGGTCGTCCTGGGTGTTCCTAGGGCGTCCAGGGAGTTTCTAGGGTGTCCCGGGCGTTCCTATGGCGTCCTGGGTGTTCCTGGGGCGTCCAGGATGTTCCTGGGGCGTTCTGGACATTACTTGATCGTCCTGGGTGTTCCTTGGGCGTTCTAGGTTTTTCTGGAACGTTCTGGGAGTTCCTAGGGCGTTCTCAGTGTTCTTGGGCGTTCCCAGGGTGTCCTGGGTGTCCCTAGGACCTCCTGGGTGTTCCTGGGGCGTCCTGGGTGTTTCTAAGGCGTTCTGGGTGTTTCTGAGGGGTCCTGGGTGTCCCTCGGACATCCAGGGTGTTCCTGGGACATTCTGTGTCTTCCTGGGGTGTCCTGGGTGTTCCTGGGACGTCCTGGGTGTTCCTGGGACGTCCTGGGTGTTTCTGGGGCATCCTTGGTGTTCCTGGGGCGTCCTGGGTGATCCCTGGGCGTTCTGGGTGTTCCTGGGGCGTGGTGGATGTTTCTCGGGCATTCTGGGTATTCTTGGAACGTTCTTTGTGTTCCTGTGGCGTCCTGGGCGTTCCTGGGGCGTCCTGGGTGTTCCTAAGGCGTTCTGGGTGTTTCTGGGGGGTCCTAGGTGTCCCTCGGACATTCTGGGTGTTCCTGGAACGTTCTGGGTGTTCCTGGGACGTTCTGGGTGTTTCTGGGACGTCCTGGGTGTTCGTGGTGCGTCCTGGAAGCCCCTAGGACATCCTGGGAGTTCGTGGGACGTTCTGGGTGTCCCTGGGGTGTCCTGGGTGTTCTTGTGTCGTCCTAGGTGTTCCTGAGGAGTCCTAGGTGTTCCTGGGGCGTTCTGGGAGATCCTGGAACGTTCTATGTTTTCCTGGGACGTCCTGGGCGTTCCTGGTGCGTCCTGGGCGTACATGGGGCGTCCTGGGAGTTCCTAGGGCGTCCTGGGAGATTCTAGTGCGTTCTTAGCGTTCCTGAGCGTCCTCGGTGTTCCTGGGGCGTCCTGGGTGTTTCTGTGGCGTCCTGGGTGTTCTTAGGGTGTCCAGGACGTTCCCTGGGCGTCCTTGGTTTTTCTGGGTGTCCCTCGGAAATCCTGGGTGTTCCTGAGACGTTCTGTGTGTTCCTGGCGCGTCCTGGGTGTTCCTGGGACGTCCTGGGTATTCTTGGGACGCCCTGGGTGTTCTTGGGGCAAACTGGGTGTTCCTTGGGCGTCCTGATTGTTCCTCGGTCGTCCTGGGTGTTCCTAGGGCGTTCTGGATGTTCCCGGGATGTTCTGGGTGTTCCTGGGGCAACATGGGTCTTCCTAAGGCGTTCTGGGTGTTTCTGGGGGTCTTGGTGTCCCTCGGACATCCTGGTTGTTCCTGGGACGTTCTGGGTGTTCCTGGGGCGTCCTGGTGTTCCTGGGATGTCCTGTTTTTTTCTGGGGGGTCCTGGGAACCCTAGGACGTCCAAAGTGTTCGTGGGACGTTCTAGGTGTTTCTGGGGGTCTTGGTGTCCCTAGGACGTCCTGGGTGTTTCTGGGACGTTCTGGGTGTCCCTGGGGCGTCCTGGGTATTCTTGGGGCGTCCTGGGTGTTCCTGAGGCGTCCTGGGTGTTCATAGGGCGTTCTGGGTGTTCTGGAACGTTCTGTGTGTTCCTAGGGCGTTCTGGGCGTTCTTGGGGCGTCCTGAGCGAACATGGGGCGTCCTGGGAGATTCTAGTGCGTCCTTAGCGTTCCTGAGCGTCCTCGGTGTCCCTGGAGCGTCCTGGGTGTTTCTGAGGCGTCCTGGACGTCCCTGGGGCGTCCTGGACGTTTATGGTGAGTCCTGGGTGTTTTTGGGGCGTCCTGGGACGTTCTGGGTGTTCCTGGGACGTCCTTGGATTCCCTAGGACGTTTTGGGTGTTCCTGGGAATTTCTGGGTGTTCCTGGGGTGTTCTGGGCGTTTCTAAAGCGTTCTGGGTGTTTCCGGGGGATCCTGGGTGTCCCTCGGACATCCTAGGTGTTCTTAGGACGTTCTGGGTGTTCCTGGAGCGTCCCTGGTGTTCCTCGGTCGTTCTAGGTGTCCCTAGGGCGTGCTGGATTTTCCTGTGACGTTCTGGGTGTTCCTGGGGCGACCTGGGTGTTCCTAAGGCGTTCTGGGTGTTTCTGGGGGGGTGGTCCTGGGTGCTCCTGGGTCGTCCTGGGTGTACCTGGGGGCGTCCTGGGATTTCCTAGGGCGTATTGGATCTTCGTAGGGCGTTCTGGGTGTTCGTGGAACGTTCTGTGTGTTCCTGGGGCGTCCTGGGCGTTCCTAGGGCGCCGTGGGTGTTCCTAAGGCGTTCTTAGTGTTTCTGGAGGTCCTGGGTGTCCCTTGGACATCCTGAGTGTTCCTGGGATGTTCTGGGTGTTCCTGGGGTGTCCTGGGTGTTCCTGGGACGTCCTGGATGGTCCTGGGACATCCTGGGTGTTCCTGGGGCATCTTGGGAGCCCCTAGAACGTCCTCGGTGTTCCTGGGGCAACCTGGGTGTTCTTTGGGGGTCCTGGGTGTCCCTCGGACACCCTGGGTGTTCCTGGGACGTTCTGGGTGTTCCTGGGGCGTCCTGGGTGTTTCTGGGGCGTCCTGGGAGTTTCTAGGGCGTACTGGATGTTCCTGGGGCGTTCTGGGTGTTCCTGGAACGTTTTGTGTTTTCCTGGGGCGTCCTGGGCTTTTCTAGGGCGTCTTGGGTGTTCCTAAGGCGTTCTGGGTGTTTCTGGGGGTCCTGGGTTTGACCTGGAATCCTAGGTGTTCCTGGGACGTTCTGGGTGTTTCTGTGGCGTCCTGGGTGTTCCTGGGGCGTCGTGGGAATTCCTAGGGCGTACTGGATGTTCCTGGGGCGTTCTGGGTGTTCCTGTAACGTTCTGTGCGTTCCTCGGGCGTCCTGGGCGTTCCTAGGGCGTCCTGGGTGTTCCTAAGGCGTTCTGGGTGTTTCTGGGGGGTCCTGGGTGTCCCTCTGACATCCTGGGTGTTCCTGTAACTTTCTGGGTGTTTCTGGGGCGTCCTGGGTGTTCCTGGGACGTCCTGGATGTTCCTGGAACGTCCTGGGTGTTCCTGGGACGTCCTGGGTGTTCTTCGGACGTCCTGGGAGCCCCTAGGACGTTCTTGGTGTTCCTGGGGCGACTTAGGTGTTCCTAAGGCGTTCTGGGTGTTTCTGGGGGTCCTGGGTGTTCTTGGGGCGTCCTGGGAGTTCCTAGGGTGTACTGGATGTTCCTGTGGCGTTCTGGGTGTTCCTGGAACTTTCTCTGTGTTCCTGGGGCGTCCTGGGCGTTTCTAGGGCGTCCTGGGTGTTCCTAAGGCGTTCTGGGTATTTTTTAGGGATCCTGGGTGTCCCTTGGACATCTTGGGTGTTCCTGGGACGTCCTGGGTTCTTCTGGGGCGTCCTGGGAGCCCCTAGAACGTCCTGGGTGTTAGTGGGACGTTCTGGGTGTCCCTGGGGCGTCCTGGGTGTTTCTGGGGCGTCCTGGGTGTTCCTTGGGCGTTCTAGGTGGTCATGGAACGTTCTGTGTGTTCCTGGGGCGTCCTGGGTGTTCCTTGGTCGTCCTGGGTGTTTCTGGGGCGACCTGGGTGTTCCTAAGGCGTTCTGGGTGTTTCTGAGGGGTCCTGGGTTTCTCTTGGACACCCTGGGTTTTCCTGGGACGTTCTGGGTGTTCCTGGGGCATTCTGAGTGTTTCTGGAACGTTCTGTGTGCTCCTGGGGCGTCCTGAGCGTTCATAGGGCGTCCTGGGTGTTCCTAAGGCGTTCTGGGTGTTTCTGGGGGTCCTGGGTGTTCCTGGGACGTCCTGGTAGTTCTTGGGGCATCCTGGGTGTTCCTGGGGCGTCCTGGGTGATCCTCGGTCGTCCTGGGTGTTCCTAGGGCGTGTTGGATGTTCCTTGGACGTTCTAGGTGTTCCTGGGGCGTCCTGGGCGTTCCTAGGGCGTCCTGGGTGTTCCTAAGGCGTTCTGGGTGTTTTCGGGGGTCCTGGGTGTCCCTCGGACATCCTGGGTGTTCCTGGGACGTTCTGGGTGTTCCTGGAACCTCCTGGGTGTTCCTGGGAAGTCCTGGATGTTTATGGGACGTCCTGGGTGTTCCTGGGGCATCCTGGGTGTTCTTGGGGTGTCATGGGTGTTCCTCGGTCGTCCTGAGTGTTCTTAAGGCATCCTGGATGCTCCTGGGACGTTTTGGGTGTTACTGGGGCGATCTGGGTGTTCCTGAAGCGTTCTGGGTGTTTCTGGGGGGGTTCTGGGTGTCCCTCGGACATCCTGGCTGTTCCTGGGACGTTCTGGGGGTTCCTAGGGCGTACTGGATGTTCCTGGGGCGTTCTTGGTGTTCCTGTAACGTTCTGTGTGTTACTGGGGCGTCCTGGGCGTTTCTAGGGCGTTCTGGGCGTACCTGCGGCGTCCTGGGAGATCCTGGTGCGTCCTTGGCGTTCTTGGGGCGTCCTTGGGGCCCCTGGGGCGTCCTGGGTGTTTCTGGGGCGTCCTGGGTGTTTCTAGGGCGTCCTGGTCGTTGCTGGGGCGTCCTGGGCGTTCCTAGTGTGTACTGGGTGTTCCTGGTGCATCCTAGGTGTCCCTAGGACGTCCTGGGTGTTCCTGGGACGTTCCGGGTGTTCCTTGGGAGTTCTGGGTGTTCCTGGGGCGTCCTGGGCGCTCCTGAGGCGTCGTGGGCGTTCCTGGGGCGTCCTGGGTGTTCCTGGGTCACCCTGGGAGTTCCTGAGACGTTCTGGATGTTCCTGGGGTATCCTGGGCGTTCCCGGATCGTCCTTGGTGTTCTTAGGGTGTTCTTGGGCGTCCAAGGCGTTCCTGGGGCGTCCTGGGTGTTCCTAGGACGTCTTGGGCGTTCCTAGGGCGTATTGTGTTCCTGGGAGTCCTGGGTGTTCCTAGCGCGTCCTGGGCGTTTCTAGGGCGTCCTGAGCGTTCCTATGGCGTCGCGGGTGTTCCTAGGGCGTCTTGGGTGTTCCTGGGTCTTCCTGAGCATTCCTGGGGCGTACTGGGTGTTCCTGGGACGTTGTGAGTATTCCTGGGGCGTCCTGGGAGTTCCTGGGGCGTCCTGGGTGTTCTTGGGGCGTCCTGGGTGTTCCTAGGCCGTCTTGGTAGTTCCTGGGTCTTCCTAAGCGTTCCTGGGGGCGTACTGGGTGTTCCTGGGACGTTGTGGGTATTCCTGGGGCGTCCTGGGTGTTCCTGGGACGTCCTGGGAGTTCCTGGGGGTGTCCTGGGTATTCCTGGGACGTTCTGGGTGTTTCTGGGGCGTCCTTTGTGTTTCTCCGGCGTCCAGGGTGTTCCTGGGGCGTTCTGAGTGTTCCTGGGGCGTCCTGAGTGTTTTTAGGGCGTCCTGGGTGTTCTTGGGACGTATTGGGTGTTCCTGGGATGTCCTGGACGTTCCTGGGGTGTCCTGGATGTTCGTTGGGCGTCCTGGGCGATCCTAGGGCGTACTATGTGTTGTTGGGTCGTTTTGGGTGTTCCTGGAACCTTCTAGGTGTTCTTAGAGCTTCCTGGTCGCTCCTGGGGGAGTCGTGTGGTTCCTGGGGCGAACTGGGTATTCTTGGGGTGTTCTGGGTGTTCCTGGGGCGTCCTTGGCATTCCTGGGGCTTCCTGGGTGTTCCTGGGACGTCCTGGGTGTCCGTAGGACGTCTTGGGTGTTCTTGCGATGTTCTGGGTGTTCCTGGGGCATTCTGGGCGTTCGTAGAGCATCCTGGGTGTTCCTAGGACGTTTTGGGTGTTCCTGGGGGTTTCTGGGTGTTCCTGGGGTGTCTAGGGCTTTCATGGGGCATCCTAAGTGTTCCTGGGGCGTCCTGAGTGTTCTTGGGGCGTCCTGAGTGTGTTTGGGGCGTCTTGGGCGTTCCTGGGACGTACTGGGTGTTCCTCGGGTGTCCTGGGCGTTCCTGGGGCGTTCTGGGCGTTCTTGGTGCGTTCTAGGCTTTCCTGGAGCGTCCTGGGTGTTCCTAGGGCGTATTGGGTGTTTTAGAGAAGTCCTGGACGTTCCTGGGGCGTCCTGGGCGTTCCTTGGGCGCACTGGGTGTTCCTGGGACGTTCTGAGTGTTCCTGGGGCATCTTGGACGTTCCTGGGACGTTCTGGGTGTTCCTGGGGCGTTCTCGGTGTTCTCGGATGTTCCTGGGGCGATCTGGGTGTCCCTAGGACGTCCTGGGCGTTCCTGGGACGTCCTGGGTGTTCCTGAGGCGTCCTGGGTGTCCCTAAGGCGTTCTGGGTGTTTTTTTTTTGAGGTCCTAGGTGTCCCTTGGACATCCTGGTTGTTCCTGGGACGTTCTGGGTGTTCCTGGAGCGTCCTGGCTGCTCCTGGGACGTCCTCGGTGTTTCTGGGGTATCCTGGTTGTTCCTGGGGTGTCCTGGGTGTTCTTAGGTCTTCCTGGGTGTTCCTAGAGTGTGCTGGATGTTCCTGGGACGTTCTGGGTGTTCTTGGGGCAACCTGGGTGTTCCTAAGGCGTTCTAGGTGTTTCTGGGGGATATTTGGTGCCCCTCGAACATCCTGGGTGTTCCTGGGACATTTTGGATGTTTCTGGGGCGTTCTAAGTGTTCCTAGGGCGTCCTGTGAGTTAATGGAGTGTCCTGGGTGTTCTTGGGACGTATTGGGTGTTCCTGGGGCGTCCTGGGTGTTCCTGGGGCGTCTTGGGCTTTCCTGGGGCGTTTTAGGTGTTTTTAGAGCGTCCTGAGTGTATCTAGGGCATACTGTGTGTTTTTGGGAAGTCCTGGACGTTTCTGAGGCGTCCTGAGGTGTTCCTGGGGCGTACTTGGTGTTCTTGGGACGTTTTGGGTGTTCCCGGGGCATCCTGGGAGTTCCCGGGGCGTCCTGGGTGTTCCTTGGACGTTCTGGGTGTTTCTTGGGGGTGTCCAGGGTACTCCTGGAGCGTCTTGGGTATTCCTGGGCCGTTCTGGGTTTTCCTGGGGATCCTGGGGCGTCAAGGCCTTTCCTGAGGTGTCCTGGGCGTCCTAGGTGTTCCTGTGGCGTCCTGGGTGTTTTTGGTGCGTCTGGGGCGTTCCTGGTGTGTCCTGGGCGTTCCTGGGGTGCATTAGATGTTCCTGGGGTTTCCTGGGCGTTTCTGGGGCTTTCTGGGTGTTCCTGGGGTGTCCTGGAAGTTCCTGGGGCGTTCTGGGGTTCCTGGGGCGTCCTAGGCGTTCCTAGGGCGTACTGGGTGTTCCTGGGGCGTTCTGGCATTTCCTGCAACGTTCTGGGTGTTCCTAGGGCGTCCTGGGCGTTCCAGGGGTGTCCTGGGTGTTTTGGAACGCCTTGGGTGTTCATAGGTCGCTCTAGGTGTTCTTGGGTGTTCCTGGAGCGTTTTGGATGTCCCTAAGAAGTCCTGGGTGTTTCTGGGGCATCCTGGGCGTTCCTGGGGCGGAATGGGTGTTCCAGGGACGTTCTGGGTGTTCATGGGGCGTTTTGGGAGTTCCTGGGGCATCCTGGGTGTTCCTGGGACGTTCTGGGATTTCCTGGGGAGTCCTGGCCGTCCTGGGGCGTTCCTGGGGCGTCCTCGGTCTTCCTGGGCGTTTTTGGGGCGTCGTGGGTGTTCCTAGGGCGTCTTGGGTGTTCCTGGGGCGGAATGGGTGTTCCAGGGACGTTCTGGGTGTTCCTAGGGCTTTCTGAGAGTTCCTGGGGCGTCCTGGATGCTCCTTGTCCATTCTGGGATTTCCTGGGGGCGTCTTGCGCGTTCGTGGGGCGTTCTGGACGTTCCTGGGGCGTCCTCGGTGTTCCTGGGCGTTTTTCGGGCGTCATGGGTGTTCCTAGGGCGTCCTGGGCGTTGCTTGGGCGTCTTGGGTGTTTCTAGGGCGTAGTGGGTTTTCCCGGGGTGTCTTGGGGGTCCTTAGGACGCCCTGGGTGGTACTGGGACGTTCTTGGTGTTCCTGGGGCTTCCTGGGTGTTCCTGGGGCGTCCTGGGTGTTCATGGGGGGTTGTTTTTTCTAAGACGTTCTGGGTGTTCCTAGGGCGTTCTGAGTGTTCTTGGGTGTTCCTGGGGCGTCCTGGGTGTTCCTGGGGAATCTTGGGCGTTCCTGGGTCTTCTTGGGCGTTCCTGGGGCGTAACGGATGTTCCTGGGACGTTCCGGGTATTCCTGGGGCGTCCTGGGTGTTCCTGGGACGTTCTGCGTGTTCCTGGGGTGTCCTGGGTGTTCCTGGGGCGTCCAAGGCGTTGCTGGGGCGTCCTAAATTTTTCTGGGACGTCCTGGGTGTTCCTGGGGTGTTCCAAGTGTTCCTGGGGCGTCCTTGGTGTTCCTGGGAAGTACTGGGTGTTCCTTGTACGTCTTGGACATTCCTGGAGCGTCCTGGGTGTTCCTGGGGCGTACTGAGTGTTCCTTGGACGTTCTGGGTATTCCTGGGGCGTCCTGGGTGTTTCTAGGGTGTCCTGGATGTTCCTAGGGCGTCCTGGGCGTTACTTGGGCATCCTGGGCGTTCCTAGGTCCTATTGGGCGTTCCTGGAGCGTCTTGAGTGTCGCTAGGACGTCCTGGGTGGTCTTGGGACGTTCTGGGTGTTCCTTGGGTGTTTTGGGTGGTCCTGGGACGTTCTGGGTATTCCTTGGGCGTTGTGGGTGTTCTTGGGTGTTTCTGGGGCGTCTTGGGTGTCCCTAGGAGGTCCTGGGTATTCCTAAGGCATTGTGGATGTTCCTGGTGGATCCTGGGTGTCCCCCGTACATCCTGGGTGTTTCAGGGACGTTCAAGGTGTTCGTGGGGCGTCCTGGGTGTTCCTGGGGTGTCCTGGGCTTTCCTGGGTCGTCCTCAGTGTTCCTGTTTTTTTTTTCTGGGGCATATTGGGTGTTCCTGGAAAGTCCTGGGTGTTCCTAGGACGTCCTGGGCGTTCCTGGGGCGTCCTGAGTGTTCCTGGGGCGTCATGGGCGTTCCTGTGGAACCTTGGATGTTCCTGGGGCGTTCTGGGTGTTCCTGGGGAATCTTGGGTGTTCCTGGGGCGTCCTGGATGTTCCTGGGTGTTCCTGGGGTGTCCTGGACGTTCCTGGGGCAGCCTGGTTGTTTCTGGGCGTTCCTAGGGCGTACTAGGTGTTCCTGTGGCGTTCTGGGTGTTCCTGGGGAGTCTGGGGCGTTCCTGGGGCGTCCTGGGTGTTCCTGGGTTGACGTGAGTATTCCAGGAGCGTTCTGAGTGTTTTTGGAGCGTCCTGGGTGTTCCTGGGGCGTCCTGGGTGTTCCTTGGGCGTCCTGGACGTCCCTGGGGTTCCCTGGGTTTTCCTGGGGCGTCCAGGGCGTTCCTAGGGCGTACTAGGCATTCCTGGGGCGTACTGGGCGTTTTGGGTGTTCATGGGGCGTTCTGGGTGTTCATAGGGTTTTCTGGGTGTTCTTGGGTGTTTCTGGGGCGTCCTGGGTGTCCCTAAGACGTCCTGGGTGTTCCTGGGAAGTACTGGGTATCCCAGGGACGTTCTGGGTGTTCCTGGGGCGTTCTGGGTGATACTGTGACGTACTGGGCGTTCCTGGTGCGTTCTGGGCGTTCCTGGGGCGTCCTCGGTGTTCCTGGCCCGTCCTGGGAGTTTCTGGGTCATCCTGGGTGTTCGTAGGGCGTCCTGGGCGTTCCTTTGGCGTACTGGGTGTTGCTGGGGCGTCTTGGGTGTCCCTAGAAGTTCCTGGGTGTTCCTGAGGCGTCCTGAGTGTTCCTAAGGCATTCTGGATGTTCCTGGGATCCTGGGTATCCCTCGGACATCCTGGGGGTTCCTGGGGCGTCCTGGGTGTTCTTGTGACGCCCTGGAAGTTCCTGAGGCGTCTTTGGTATTTCTGTGGCATCCTAGGCGTTGCTGGGGTTATTGTGGGTGTTTCTAGAGCGTCCTGGGCGTTCCTGGGGCATCCTAGGGCTCCTGGGGCGAACTGAGTAGTCCCGAGGAGTCCTGGGTGTCCCTACAATGTCCTAAGTGTTCCTAGGACGTTCTGAGTGTTCCTTGGGAGTTCTGCGTGTTCCTTGGGTGGTCTGAGTGCTCTTAGGGTGTTCTGGGTGTTACTGGGACGTTCTGGGTGTTCCTGGGGCGTTCTGAGTGCGAGTCTATAATAAAAATGGTAATTATAGGCTGATCAGTCAAATAATTACCCTGTTAATGACACCTGGAGTAATTATATTGATGTTCAAATGCTAA
>JAYMFT010203434.1:0-11633 GCA_038088735.1 Panulirus argus | reverse complement strand
ATATATATATATATACCCTAACTTGAACGAGGTACTCATTTTATTGACCAACCCCTAGGGGTGGATGAACAGCTGGGTTGATTGTGGACCGACTGTGTAATGAATGCGTCATGGTCAGAAACGCTAACTGCTATACCACGGAGGTTTTCTAGGTGTCTTCTTAATTTTAGGGTGATTATTCTCTCTTACATATTTTCTGGAACTTCTGTGAGGAAAAAAATAAGTTAATATTTCCTTGGGTCTGTACCTCTGGCATTCGTGGTTTTGGTATCACTGTTTCTCTAGCCTTTTAAACCTCCGGGAAAGGATT
The DNA here is from genome assembly GCA_038088735.1 of Panulirus argus. Taxonomy (NCBI): domain Eukaryota; kingdom Metazoa; phylum Arthropoda; class Malacostraca; order Decapoda; family Palinuridae; genus Panulirus; species Panulirus argus. Next base: position 11,323 of record JAYMFT010203434.1, on the reverse strand, counting down.
GGGCGTAAAACATAACGCTGCACGTGTTCAGAGGATACCAAAGATAGGACGGGGATTTGTTCCTTGTCTGTTTCTCTCCTGGGGCTGAGTTCTTGTTTGTTTTTTGTTTTCAGTTGGAAGGGTTGTTCGTTGCTCTCCCAGGTTAATTCTCGTTAAGAGACAGTTAGTAGGGGTCAATCATGTGGAGTCCATAGTCTGATGTGAGACGTTCCTTCCCAGTTCTGAGACACCAAATCGGTAATTTCTTTTCCATGATTTTGGTTATGATTTGCCGTTTCTTCACGCATGATACTGCATACCAATTTTCAAAGTGTTCATGAATTCGTACGCCAGAACTCTGTTCTCGTCAGTTTTGCTATTGTTAACTCTCAGATGTCTGATTCCGCCTCAGGTGATCCCTTGTAGTCGTCTAACTCCTCATCAGAATGCTTCTGGATCAATACTTCTTTTTTTTGGAGTGGGGCTGGAGTTTTGATTATGTTTCCCCCAGTGTATTTTTGGGTGTTCTTTCGCTTTTCCCTGTAAAATCAGGTGGAAGTCTTTAAGATATTGGTATACTACATACGTCCAGCCGTGGGAATTGGTTGTAAGCTAGTAATAAGGCGAAGACGGGAGTTTGGTTTCTATTGTTTCTTAGGTGGGTGGCGAGTATGACGATGTTTTGTATCTGCTGATGGGGTCTGCTGCTGATTGATGCTACGCGTCCAATGCCTGATTCATTTCTTCAGTTCTCTTCCCTCCAGGGTCTATATCGGGGAGGTCATTGTTTATTACTTCACCGCAGTTCTGTTGGTGTTGTGGATAGCCGGCCGCTGTGTTTCTGGGATGAGGATTGGTGCGGTTTATACAGTGACTATTATGGGAATATATTAGATCAGCTTTTGATTTGATCACCTTTTCTCTAATGTGGATGCTACGGTCATTATTTTTTTTTTTTTGTATCCAAGTTTCATGTTAGTAGTAGCATGAGCTGAGTGCCTTCAAAAAGCTGAAAAATTCGGCTCAAGTTGTTAACAAAATATGGTATGTTTTATTATACTTCTGTCTGTAGTGTTCATTTGAGAGTTTTTACCAATAAAATTACAGATGATACTATTAAGTTCAGGTGTCCTCATAATCTTGCTGTAGTATTGCAACAGGAGGCATCCCCATCCAGGAGGCACACAGGTTGTTGCAAAACTGACTGGCCCCACTGAAGTCATCATTCTTACTTAGACGATCTCCGAATAACGTTTATGATTTTCCTTTGTAAATCTTTCCAGTTGGCTGTGCTAACTCCTTCAAGTTTTGCCTCCTAGGATTGAGTAGGTAGATAGCATTAGCTATGCCTATAAGGTCGAAGTTCCTGCTTGCCCTGTTTGCACATTTGTTAGATAACTTTGAGTCCTGATGACTAATGAATAAACATCGTTTCTGTTTACTTTTGCTTATCATTTCATTGTTGTTTAGTTAGGCTGTGCTGCTAGGGATCTGAGTGAAAATTCTTCGCCCTTCTGTGACAGGGATGTTTGCCAGTATCTGACCAGAGAGGACTGTGAACTCAAGAGTCTTCGGCAGAGGTGACCGGTTCTGGGGCGAGTAGATCTTTTCTCCCAGGCCGGTGGGACCACTAAGGCAGGTACGGGGAACTAGATGTGTGAGGGGAATGGTCAGAGTTGCTGTCAGCTCAAGTGGCAGGGACTGACTGGTTGTGTAGGGGAGTTGTCCTCTTAGGGGCTGTGGTTGGTGTCAGGTGTCAGTTCGACCGTCTGCTCCAGAAATCATTCTGGAGAGGCAAGGCAGGTTGTAGTTTTTAATTATGGCGATCATGGACGTACTAGCTTCTACGAAGTGCTCTGCTAAGGTTCCTGGTACATCATGTTGTTTCGGCATATGAGTTAGTCTTCTGCAATATGACCCAGAAGACTCCTCCAGTAATGCATATACCTTTATGGCAAATATTTTCACCTCCGTCAGTGAGCCTTCTGTTGAGGTTTTCCCCGCTTCGGGAGTTTTGTAACCTGGGCGGATGTAGGTTGTGGTGGACTTCCTTCTTGCTCAGTTGTTCTCGCTCTTCATTCAGAGTTAGATTTCCGATATGTCATCGCCTGGCTCTGACTGGGTGCGGACCCTTACGGATAATGTATACATGGTCGTTAGCTTTGCAGTCCCTCCAGATGTGGTCGGCCTCGGTGCACTGTGAGTAAAACCCGGTACTCGGTAGAGTTTTGGCATTTCTTATTGGTGTGCTTATCGACCGCACAACACTGGTAGCAAACAGTCCAGGGGATGGAATGTTCAGGTTCAGTTTCAGGATTACTGACGTGCAGGTAACATACATTCAGACCCTCTTGGTAGGATATTTCAGCCATATCTATCGCGTCGAATTGTATTTCCTAAGCGTTTAATGCAGGGAATCTAAATGTGTTAGAAATATTTGCCCGAGAGCTTTCTTCTTCTCTATGCTATACTGACTTTGTTGTACTCTAAGTAGCAGTCCTGAAGAACTCTGTAGAAAGGATCTGATATTTGCGATGACAGATCAGCAGCAGAACATGGCAAGTAGGTAATGGACTTTGTACCATTGGTTTTTCTGTTCTAGGGTGATGTTGCCTTTGATAATGGCTTAGGATGACTTGTTGCCTCCATGACTTTTGGTTGTGTCATCGAATAGACCGTCAGCCTTAGCCTTAGCCTACTGACCTCCACCATGGGTTGCTAAGGGTACCCATTGCGGGAGAAACAGGAAAAAAAAAAGAACTAGTTATCCCACTCTATTGTGAAGATTGAAAAAAAAAAAAATGGGCCGTTTACTCCATGATAGTACGTAACGATTAAGAAAATATATTAAGTGAATCGGGTAATATAACAGAGCCTTTAGCCACAGGAGTCTGAAGGGAGGACAACAGATCTGGCGCGGCTGTGCGAAGGGATATGTATCCGTTCAGCACCACGGCCAGAGAGAGAGAGAGAGAGAGAGAGAGAGAGAGAGAGAGAGAGAGAGAGAGAGAGAGAGAGAGAGACTCGATTTATCCATGCTCACCACAACTCCTTAACTCTCACCATGACCGTTCCCCCATATCCACCAAGATCTCTGTACCCTCACCATAACCCTTTAACCCTTGCTGTGACCTCCCCACGCCCACCGTGATCCCTAACAGCCTCATATCTGGAATGATAGTCTTGTCTCCGCCACCTGGAGACCTGCAAGACTCGTAACTGAGAGTCCCGCTGTTTGTCGTATCTCTTATGTCTCACTCGCCGGGGAGGATGTGTCTCACTCAGTCTGGCACAGAGGCCGGCTGAAGATGACCATGAGAGACGCTACATTACATCCTGTAATGGCCACTCCTTCCCAACACATACGTCGGTAAAACCTGGAATGAGTGAATCCCCGGCAGACGTAAAACGAACGCAGGCTCAAGACGATTATAAGAACGACAAGAGCAAAAGTTTTTTTTTTTTTCGTGTTTGAGAGACAGTTTAAAGCTGGCGTACGCGATGGGATAGTCTCACTTCTGATGTTTGTGACTGCTGGTGAGCTATAAGCACACCTGATGGGTATCCTCAGTCCTGGGAGCTGCGGATCAGACCTCAGGGTGACGCTAAGGATGAGTCTGAGAGTGGGAGGCCATACACTAACGAGCAGCTGCGATGGACCAACACTTCTTGCTAGCCGTGACTTACTGCCAAAGCCGTGAAGAAAAAAATAAGGACTCAAAAGACATGAACGTGGTGTACATGTTAACAAGCCAAGTCTGTTGAGATTTGCAGAATTAGCATTAAGAGACATCCACAAGCACACCAGCCGACATCAGGACGATCAACATGGAAGAGACATCCAACAACATAATAGCTGAAGCCTTGAGGATAAGCACCGAAAGGAAATTCACCGGCGCGCTGCCTGTCGGCTGGAAGATCAGAGCGAGAGTGATGTCCACAAATACGCTAGCTGACGTCTGGGATCTATAAGATGGGAACATCCACATATACAGTAGCTTCCCTCTGAAGCATCAGCAGGAAACGGACATCTACAGGCATTTTGGCCTACGTTTGAAGGGTCACCACGAGATATACATCCAAAGCTCGCTTGCTGTTGCGTAAAGATTTAATTTGATGGTCTAAAGTTTCGTCATGAAACATTTCCATAAGCATTCGTGGTTGAAGTCTGGAAAATGGCCGTGAGAAGGGCGTCCTCAGCGACGCTGGTGTACTTCTGCAAGATCAGTACGTGAAGTATGCCACGACGAGACGGGACGCCAACACCGAGAACGAGTAAGTCATCTGAGAACTGGATCAAAGCTCGTCTGCTCTTCGGTCAATAGTCCTCAGGTTGCGCCATAATATGTGTGACAGCGTCTCTCTTGTGAACTGACAGATGAAAGGCGCTGTCGTTAAAGGTAGATATTGGCATCTCTGGCATGTGATGACTTCCTATGCAAATGGTATCTATCCAAGTCGCTGTTGGGTTCCTTGGAAGGCGGAGTTTCCATAATAGTTATAATTATGATTGACACTATTATTACTGTTGCTCTTATTTGGTCTGTGTTTCTGTCCTCTTGAGTTTAGTTTGCATGACAATGAAGAACGGTTTGACTGACAAGGTCGGTGGTGCCAGATGTAGCTACCACACAACACAATTAATTGAGTGCTGCTGGGGTGAGGCTATCATATACCAGAACGCACAGCACCGCTATTTGCGGCCTCCTGAGGAGTGGAGTGTTCCAGTCACTTATACATATCATTAATACTAACGTTGTTCGTCTTGAGTTAGACTTCCTACACATATTCATCTATTCAGCATTGACATTGATGAAATGTTAGATTAGAGCGTACTACACACTGACAAAGCGCCACCTCAGGTGGAGTCATGCTGGAGAAGGGCGTCCCACAAGTGGAAGCATTATACCACACAGGTGAAGGCCTACTCCAGTGAGGCGTCCTAAGCCCTTGAGATACCACTGCACCACATCTGAATACAATATATCATCCCTGTTGTAGTCTTGTTGACATCCAGAGGCATCGCACCACAAGGTGGGAATCTTCGGTAGCAAGGCGTTAATGCATTACGGTTCCATAGCACTAGCAAAGTCACACTAGAGTGAGTCGTACCTCATGTGTGGACACAAAGCTACTAGTTATGTAGTTCTGTGGAAAGGAACATCACACACATGGAGAACAGTATCACAAGTGGAGGAGTCCAGCTCGAGAGATACTGCCCATTCCCGGGCACACAGAATGGAGTACTACTGGAATGATGAGACCTCACACAGGAGACACACATTAGCAGAGACCTGTTGAAATGGGGCGTCACACACCTGAGGACACATCATCACTGTCGTGAAGTCCTGCAAGGAGGTATTCGGGAAGGTCATATTAGTGTCATCACCAAATGATGGTCTGTGTCCATCTCTCTTGTCTGTGGGTTAATTGTACACTGCAGATATGTTTATAACGAATGCAATATGCATTTACAAGTAAGTTTATCAAACACAAACACCGAAAACCACAATCATTATCTTCTGGTTCCTCATTATAGCCGCTTCTTATACTGTCAGTATAAGAGAAGAAAATCGAGAACGCTTGGGGAAAATGAGCTCCTGCAAATGAAAACGAATCCGTATTAACACGACGTAACAACCTTACTGGCCTGTGCCCGACCATACAATACTTCCCAGAGGGGTCGTGTTTATGATTAGAGCATTACTCTTCCTTCCTTCCCTCTGCTTTATATCTTTTCCTTCCCGAAGATTATCCTTCTCTCAGCCTCTCCCGGGAGAGTCGTATTTCTTTGGGAGAGAGAGAGAGAGAGAGAGAGAGAGAGAGACTAATAAACATGATTAAATCACGCACTGTGGTTAAACCTGTCATACATTCACCGCTGGAAAAACTAATCCGTTAGCCAAGAGTTAACGGGGGTCAAGTATAATGGCGTTGCCACAGGGCTCCTCCCCTGAGGATAACTCTGTACAGTGCTGCAAAGTAATTCCCACTAGAATCATAGTCTTTTCCCAAGCCATTAATGGTTCGTAAAGTGCGACGATAATTACCCAACAATTACATCCTCAGGGTGTAAAAAGTACTGCTGAAGGTTCCGGATAATGATCCGGGAGCACAATGGAGTACAGCGCAGCGCCCCGCCGACCCAGGCTGGAGGACAGGGTTGGACCAGCCTCACCAGCCACCACACCAGAAGTACATCGCATTATTGCACACCCTATTATACATTTTTTTTTCGTATTTATCACACGGGTTGGTTTTTCTTCCACTGGTACTGAACATATTTGTTCATTTTCCTAATGCACCTCATCACCCGTCGTGTCGTACTGAAGGCTTAGTCAGGTTCAACCTCTCGACGCTACTGTTGACATGATGCTTCACCTAGACTGTACAGCTCTCCAGTAAGGGCAGGACAAAACGTCTCTAAAGTGGCCCATTGGTCCTTCCGCAACACTTAACCCGGTGAGGCTCCTCCAGTTGCCATACACAGACGGAAGACATTATACAGTACATTATAATTCAGCAATTTTCCCGTCAAAGGATGACTTGTGCTGGATTCTACTCCCTTACATTGTTCCTAATGGTATCAATTTACAATCACCCGTTTAGAGAAAACTGGCGCCCTCCCGACAACTTACTAAGCCATTAGGCAGGTCTGCCTGTGGTTTTTGTTAGGGTTTAGAAAACTGGTTCAACACGGCCTTTGCTGCTGTTGCTGTTTAGAAATTATTCTGTGGTTTAACCACTGCTCTACTCCGATAACTTTCACTGCAAGATAATCATATTTTCATGCAAAGAACCTGTATGACCTAAGTCAATTATGCACAATGAGAACCATAGTTAATTTCATTAATAAACCGCCAAGTCATTCCATTTACGGAGGACATTACATGCAACACAGAAACAACAATATGTTATTAACTGAACAGGTATATTACTAAGTGATTCACATAGATGATAACTCTGTATGTAATAAGCTTGTGTCATCCTCCACCCTCCACAACACGTCACAGACTACCTGTAACTCTTTTGTTTGGAGAGATGGAGGCAGAGTTACACATACCTGAAGTTATTTGGATGTCTTAATGTGAAGTGTGGTGTTTCTTGTACCACACCCTTGGTGTAAATTGCGAGGTTCCTTGTACTACACTCTAGGTGTTAAGTGCGGTGTTTCTTGTACCACACTTTAGGTGTTTATAGTATTATTCCTTGTACCACACTTGGTGTGAAATAAGGTGATCCTTGTACCACAGTGTGGGTGACAGTACACAGCCAAGGTTCTGTCTTACTCTCCAGTGCTCAGAGGTCAGGCAGATAATATGATGTCGGGCGCCCATCATCCACCGCCTCTCCTACAGCCTAACCTTCACCCATCATCATTACCACTTTCACTACCCATCACACATGATGCTTGCCGCATACCTTCTTTTACAGTGACCGATATGGGACTAACAAAACATGACCCAGTCAAGGCCATCTCGGATGAAAACGAAAATAGTAGAAAAAATGATTATTGCAATTCGGGCTCCGCAAACGTTTTAGACCTGATTTTTAAAGACAGAGAGTTTCTTTGCAGAGGGAAAGGCGAAAGAGGGAAGAGAAATCCACAGCTTTAGTGTTCCAGACGGTCAGTCGACGTGTGGTCAGTCTTCACACAGAAATTATGAAGGACAACAGCCAGGCGCGTGCCTCGGGTTCAAGCCTCGGTGGCAGGGACACGCGAAAGCAGTTCAGGGGAACAGTGACCAAAACGATATCTGTAGAACAGGGAGAGGGTAGCAACATCGCGATGGATGGCAAGGAATGGTTGCAGAGTGATGTTATCTGAAGAATTAATGAGACGTGAGGCTTTTGACTCCATTCTCGCTAGTATTAAGGTGAACGAAAAACCACCTCAGAAATGTGAGCAGTAATCCATAATAGAGCAATAGAGAAGTTGCAATTACGGCTCCTACAAAGCATCCCCCATCACCCATCACACAGCATATTATCCATTAGCATCTCTTCCCATCAGTTACCACCTCTTCCTACCCCTTACCATCCAACACCACTCTTTGCCATCGCCTACCATATACCACCAACCCCCTGTCACTAACTGCCACAAGTTCCAAAGCTCTATCAACCAGCCGCATTTCGTAATCGGGCCTGGACACACCATCACTGCCTACTGCCACACACCTTACCCTCCAAAACGTAACACGCCACAACAATCCATCATCCTCACCAAAGACGCTCATACGCTACCGTCACTCCAAAACTCGCCACCGTCACCACCACTACCACCATCACTCGCACCACCTCTCCATAGTACTCTCCACCACAACTGTCCTCACTGTATACAGCAAACCCGTCATCCAACATCCTCACCAAAGAAACACACGGTCAATAGGTAATGACAGATATAAAGTCAGTGATAACAATGATGCTTAGAAATGCCGATGGTTTGAAACCACACAGAAAGGCGCTTGAATATGAAGCTGTGCAGCTGTGAGAGAGCCAGACATCATGGGCGTTGGTGGGACAAGACTCTGGGAGAAAGTCGTAAAATACGTGGATTATTATCCTGAAGGTACCCTAGTGACAAGGAAACAAATGGTGGACTTATGGAAGGGTTGGGTAAACCACAAACCACAAACTCCATGCGGCAATGATAGACAGCAGTCTTTTCAAAATCTACACTTTAAGGAAAATAGTGAATGAAGGATAATGTCTCTTTACTTTTTCTGTTGGTGCAAAATCGTTGATGAAGGCTAGACAGACCGGATAATTATTTTGGTCGCATTCACAAAGAACTCATCAGTGCGGTGCAGGAAGAGACCAGAATTAGCCAGAGTATGGTAAAAAAGATCCAATTATTCGGAAACGTTAACAAACTTTAACAAACAATTCATGTGTTTTTGCTGTCCCCTTCTTTCCAGTTCTTATTGTTATCACTCAACCTTCCTGTTAATGAAGAATGGTGAATGTTTTTACGAGATTCTTGTAGATTTTTCTCCCAGAATCTCGTAAAACATTCACCATTCTTCAGTCTTCTAATATAACTATTCAGTCTCCCACTGTCTACATATCATCGGTGTTCATTTATTTCCACTTCCCCTTCCCGTACTATCTTCTCTTGGTTTAGTTTGGTCTTTCTTTTTCCACAGGAACTTCCCCTCTCATTACATATTCCAGTTTGTTCTGTGATTTGGTTTTCCAAGTGCAGCTCCACATAAAAGGATTTAATTTTGAGCGACTGTGAATAAAACCGAAATCCAGACCCGACGATATTTTGGTGCCTGTAACCCTCTTGCACTCAGCAATGCGCTGAGGAGAAAATCAAAAATCTTTTCTACATACTCTAGGAACTTGATTCCCCAAGTGTTTTCTCACAGCGCCGAGGAAAGCGGAAGAACACGACGAGAAAGTCATAAAAGATTCTGTAGTCAGGCAGTGTTCACAGGAGAACACGGGAGGAAATATTCTACTAGTTACGCCATATCAAAGAATCTACCTAAATAATTTAGTTCATTCATAAATTTATATGTTACTGAATAGAGGATTAGGAACTGAGAATAAAGAGGTTCGAAGCACACTCGTCTTAGATGACTCTAGAGCGATTAGATACCACCATATTTCTACCATCAACACCATTACAACTCACTACAACTGCTCACTGCTCCTCACTTTCTCTGCCAGCAACTCCCTCACACAGCCATGGTTTTCTCCATCATTATCACCATCCACTACCAAAATCACTGCCCCGTCAAACCATACCACCACCAAAGTTCACTCCCCCATGGTGTTCACCACCATCAACCACCACTACGGCCACTGCCAGCCAGCCTGCCGTCTCCCCACCAACACCGTTGCACGGAGCGGAATCACAGCGGGGCGACCCACACGCCTCCACAACCACCCTCCAGCACCCACTCAGATGTAAAATGTGCCTCACGTTTTAGGCTGGAGAATTTTTGTTATAAGACCGGGGCGAGTGGCGGTGTGGCTAACGCCCTTACTGCCATGTATACCTTTGTCCTTTTCCTCCTTCTTGCGTTGCAATATTTTCTTCCCAACTCCGTCCCCGTCACCTCACCTTTCTCTCACCCACGGCCTGAAAATTGGCTAAAAAAGATCTATCAATTGATAAATTAATAGATAAATCCATCTCTATTATCGGATACAGTTACGTCTCTAGTTACTTTCCCTTCCACTCTCTCTCGACACTCCACTGGCTGTCATCTGTCACTCCTTTGGCCCACGTAACCCCATTCGGCTGCTGGCTTCCAGTCCACAAACGTACAACCTTTCCATCTGACACATACCAACTCGTAACTCACTCTGCTCGTTCCTCGTAACCATATTTTTTTTTTCTACGGTGAGCGATGTGTGCTAGCTATACATTCTGGGAAACTATCGTCATAATTACTCTTAAGTAGGTAATTATTCTCTCTCTCTCTCTCTCTCTCTCTGTCTCTCTCTCTCTCTCTCTCTCTCTCGCTCTCTCTCTCTCTCTGCATCACGCAAGCAGGTACCTCAGCAACCAGTGTCATTTCCCACCCGTCAAGATTTTCAGCACAGTAATTTATCATCACAGTTCTCGTTCTTTTGTTTATTCTGAATATTCAGACGGTAATTCTAACCGCCAGGAACTTCTTAATTAGTGCCTCTCTAACATGTTGCTGTGGATGAGCGTTCCACAGTGCATAAAGAGTTCATATTACAAGCGGAAACGCGCCATCTTTTATAAAGTATCTTAAACATTCCAAGCATCAAATCAAATCATCTTCACCCACCATGTATGGTAAGGAGCAGACTCCTTCCTTGAAAAAAATAGCAGATTCTTCTCCCAGTATGCAGAAGTCCTTGTAAATTACTGGTATCTGCTTTTGTATCATCCTGGATAAGATTGTAATGTAAGTTTCGGATATGACTGTCGGTAAGGTTACAGACCCCAGGAATACTGACTGACTACTTGAGGCCTCTCCCGAGGCTTTCCGGCCGCAAAGTGTGGTGGTGCAATTCTCATGTTGTTCCGCTGTGGATTTGGTCATGTGGGAAGTAGGACATGTCGCCACTAACGTCGGATGGTGGCTGCCTGTGTCTCTACAGCAGGAGGCTGGTGGCTGCCTGTCTCTTTACAGCGGGAGGCTGGTGGTTGTCTGTGTCCCTACATCTATGCCAGAAAAAAAGATAAAGACAACGTAGCAGTAGCATGGAAACGTTGACTCCTTTGGAGTGAAAAGTTCTTTGCTAAGACATTACTCCCAGTGCTGCAGCCTCACAAAAGATGGCTTCGCTCGCAATGTAACCTCGAGGAAGCGGAGTCCGATAATATCTCTCTCTCTCTCTCTCTCTCTCTCTC
>JAYMFT010203433.1:0-25511 GCA_038088735.1 Panulirus argus | reverse complement strand
ATATATCATCAGAGTGAAATCAATGGTTCCATTTGACGAGGCTGCTAACTCAGAGGGTTAAATCATTGTACATGTTCCTCTCGATTTTATTTTGTTCATGTCATTTATACTGTCAATGAAATATCATTGCTACTGACACTAAAAGGTAAACCTGGCCAAACTGCAGACTACTGGGCATAACTAATGTACAACGTTCATTGGGTCGTAACGTACACAAACAGACCAAGCCTGGACAACGCAAACATGTCATAAGTTACACTAGCGCAAATTGCTGCACAACGTACACTCAGCCAAAAGAGTTTGGAAAGCACGTACTACCTAGTATGTTTATGTCAACTGAGCAGGTAACACTGTACGGGGAAGGAGTATTGGCACGTGGAACACAGCAGAGGGACGTGGCTGTTAAATAGATGGCTACTAACAAAACAGTCAAATTGTTCTTGCAGACTAATTAATCGGGTGGTATGTACTGTAAACTGATAACGATCAGGCATGTGAAAAAAAAAAAGCCCATGAACGTTACTGGACGTAATATTTCGTGTTGCCAAGAATTGCTGTTGTCATACAGCAGCTGTCAATCATCACGTAACAATCATGTCAAATGACATTTTATTAGCAAGTGTCTACTGTGGAAGTCCATGAAGGGTTCTGCATACTGTGTAAGTAAATGTGAGCACAGCAACTGTGTCAAACAGGAACATGCAGCGTTTACGGGCAAAGAGTCACGTCTTGTGGCCTCTGGACACTCTCTCTCCCCCGCTACAACCGCTACCAGTCCCCCTGACATCCCCCCCCCCTACCCTAATCACACCCACTCTTTCCTGGCCAGTGATATCGCTGTGTTCACACGTCTGTAATTGCCTCTAATCGGATGATAAATGTCATTATTGCTTACCCTAATAATATCTTTACTAACCACCATATGCACCTGACGACATTTAACAGTTCACGTCACTTTGCTATGTTCCACGTATCCTTCTCACTTCCTCCCCCATACAGTATTACCAGCTCAGTTGACATAAGATACTAGATACGTGCTTGCGAATTCCTGTGGCCGATTGCATACCTGGCCATAAGGTACACCACCGTAAATCGAAATACAAACTACACCTGGCCATAACAGACGCCTGCGTATATCACTGTACAACGTACATTTGCCCACAGTGGACACTAGTGTGAATCACTATATGAGTCTACACAGGCCGTGAACAGACACCAGGGTACAACTGTACAACGTGCACCTGGTCAAAATGGACACTACCATAACTCGCAGTACAACGTACACTTGGCCAGTACAGTATCTCTTGCTTTATGAATTACTACATGTGGATATAAAGGACATTAGCAGATCACGTTATACAAGGAAAACCTGGCCATGATGGAGAATGGTGGACCTCACTGCATGCCGTAAACCTGTTCAGAGCTAACGCCGCTTTATAAAGTACATTCGTATCTAACTAATACCAGCGGGTGATTCTTTATAACGTACGCCTGGCCATAAAAGGCATTAGTGGATCTTGCTACGGAACTCTGCTATATAAAAAGCATAGCGGACATTTTTTTAATATGACTGTAGAACATACTCCCACACATAACGGACACATTACCGGCCTTCGTTACCACGTGAGAATGGCTATTAGGCAAAGAGACGCAAGTGAATCTCGCCAGACTACGTGTCATACCGGACACCTCAAAGGCCCCAAAGAATCCCAGGAAAAACATTTCCCACGAAAATTCCACATGAAGACAAACGTGTTTGGAAGCGTGCCCATTATGTTAGACTCGGGGCAGAATCTTTTAAACATGCTACACCGCAGTTATAAAAACATTTGCAAAATTTTTCCAATAGATATTACCCAACTGAGTCTGTCATGGTGAAAGCTAATTACTGCGCTAATTAGAGATTCTTTTTTTGGCGGGAGACAGAGTGAAAAAGAGTTTTCATCAGTAATTCTGATGATGTGTGAGTAGAGGAAACGAAGCAAGCAGTCCTACTACCTGTTTTTCTTGATTTTGCACTGATATTCACACGCGTCTCGCTCTCTCCTTACGATGGCAACGACGAAGTTCTGTGATTAAGATATCAAAGTAACAACTGCTCCGGATGATGAGATGACGCATAAGGATAAAAGTAAAAGTAAGTATGGGTCAGAGAGGAATAGGAATGACTGAGAAATGGAAGATAACAGTATCTGAAAGGTTCTTGTGGAGATAAGGTTTGCAGGAACAGTAGGAAAGAAAAGTGAGAGAGAGCAATATGTATAAAACTGTGTATAGAAATGTGAAATCGTATGTTTCAGTTGGATGTGATTAAGGTATTAGTGACAAAAGCGAAGCAATATGTTACTGTGCAAAATGTTTGAATATGGAGAGGAAAAGAAAGAGATCTACAGTGTGAAAGTGAAGAGGGAAAGTAAGCAATTAACAGCAGAAAGGAAGACAAGAGCAAAAATAGAAAATCTCCCAGTACGATACTTCAGGTGACCCACACTCGAAAGCAATCACACGCCCTAAAATTTCCTTAACGTACAACAGACAAATACGTACTTGACAAATGTATCAACTGGACCAGTATATGAGTCTTTATCTATATATATCATAATTTATTTTGATATCTCTACACCGTCCCATCATTGCAGATATGACGTACTGATTCCCTTCAGAACGAACCTGTTCGTTAAATGAGATTCCACATACATCATCCAGCTCTGAACACGATAAAAGATACCTTCATATAAAAAGAATTTCGTCTTGCGCTTCTACAAAAGAAAAAAAAAATATCATAACAATCCCTGTATTGTCTCCATTTTGAAAAGGATCAATCTCTTCCCCCCCCCCTCCTCCTCCTCCCCATCAGGTTTTCCGGTAGGCTGCTGGTTGAGACGGGATGCCTTGACAGGAGATCTCTCGCATTTGGCGTCTGTTCATCCGAGCGTAGGCAGCCTGGCAACGCGGCCAAGTGCGATGTTCGTGGTCATTCTCAGTATTGATTTGGTTGCTCGCAGGCAGCTCTGTGATTCCTGTAATCGGTTTAAGATTACTGACCATATGATGTACTTTATTTAGGGGTGTATCTTTACTGCAACCTTATTTTGGGGTGTATCTTTACTGTAGCCTTATTTAGGGCTCTTTGCCTCACGTCTGATGTTTAACTTTGTAGCAATGATCCACTTCCAGTAACGTTCACTATCATTCAGCAGCGACTGAAATATAATCCTGAGTTGCCCCTGAACCTCCACATAGATGAATTCCTGAGGACAAAATCAACACTCCTTGCCATATTATGCGAAACTACCATCTGCTCTGCCCCCAATATTGCCATTCTAGACATTTTGTTAATCTATTGCACCTCCCGGTAAATGTGGTGTTTGGAACATTCTTAGACAAAAATCTGAAATATAGATACCCAAATCCCAACTGTTATAACAATTCAGTGTTAATTCGTTAATGCTGCAACTTACTATCTTGAGAAACGTTATCAAAACCTATATGAAAGACAGAATACTCTTGTGCATCAACTAGAGCATACTGCATGCGAAGAAAATCTGCGACTCAAAGCAATGGGCACAGTAACCTTACGTTTTATGTTTAAATTTAAAACAACTCTTATATACGAGGCCAAAGCTGTTAATCAAGTTACTATTACAGAGGTGCTGCTTACCAAACTGTCTTCTCAGCAGTTTTCTCTTGGTCTCACTCTTCAAGCATTTTGTTACCCGATTCATATCGCCCACGTGTGTTCATTCCCTCGACGCAATAACGTGGGGGTTTGATAGAGCACCTTGTCAAACATTCCCCTTGTTCAAGCCAGGCCCATAAACCTTTGTTCTGTGACAGACGGTTCTCTGGGTGTATCTTTGGGTGTGAGTCATACCTATAGTTCTAGAAGAGCTGTTGATGAAAACAGTCATATGTACAAGCCAATGTACTCCTGGGACATGGATCACTATTGATGAAGTCCAATCTATAATTGCAGAAGTGTTCCCAGTTGTCTTTGCACTGGTCTAGGGATCACAGCAAAAACTGATTTCTGAAACCATGCAGAAAGCCCCATGAAGATCCAAAGACGAAAACGATACGAACTTCACCTCTTGTGGCAGCGGTACCGTAATCACAAGAGCATTCAAATAACAAGCATAACCCCTGTGATTTTAATGGAATGGGTTCTGTCAGACGAGGTGCCAGGCACAGAGTAAGTTAATGACATTTCAAAAGGTTCGCTTCCGTCAACAGACCAGCTGAAAGAAAAACGCAACACTTTAGGCCTGATGGATGAGTCAAAAGCCCTAATGGCAATAACCTCATATGTCTGGAGGAGAATGAGGCAGTTTGCGTGGTACTACTTCGTTCTTCCACAGCGGTCGATACATACTTGGGAAGAAGCTTCGAAAATCAACGTATTGCAGCAATATAAAAGGAACAGCATTAACAAAGCATAAAATATAGGGTCTTGGAGCCTTTATATGATTTCTGAGACACTGGGACCCTGCCTTCTCTTTCTCAATAATCTTGAAGTCCTTGTTTACTTGGCATAAGAAGTGGTTTTACGCATTATGTATCAGATGAGAAATACCAGACATTAAACTATAGATATAAGGTATTCATTTTGTGTATTATACAGAAGGGAACTGTATGGACATTGAGCATTCACTAAAGGCACAATTTGTTCACAAGTGTATGTGATTCATAAACAATATTCACCTCTTTGATAATCATTTTTTTAAACTCTGTTCATTCAAATCAAAACAACCTTGTCATATTCATGAGGACAAGCAAAAACAGTGTTATAAATATACCCTTACCAGACGACAAATATAGCTGTTACATGGTCAAGTTTCCGTGAAATAATAATGGAGACTGTGGACATAGATATATATATATTTGTCCGTGACTGGAGCCTTCAACATAAAAATAAAAGTGAGGTTCAAGTTGTCCAGTGATATGAGTGCAGGAGCAGGTTTGAGATCATGAGTGTTAGATCTTAGCTATGACAGCATCATGAGCTTCAGCCTTTAATGTTCCTAGCTCTGAGGATGTTTTGTTTTGTTCAATACAAGGCCCGACCCCCAAGGCTACAGTAGGCTACCTGGTTGCCACACAGATGGACCAAGGCTCGATTATCGGGGTGTAGTCGTAAATAGTTTCCATCACATATCATGTGTATAATACATGTTTTTGAGATCTAAACACATTACCGTGGTGCCTTGAGAGTTATTTAAAAAGCCTTCCTTCCAAGTCTCCAGCGTGAGACGTAGTATTTTCATTTCGTAAGGATGCGTGATGCAACACGAGGTCCGTGAATCATAAATAATTACGGAAAGAACACTGTTCTGAATCATCCTGACCTGAAGGTTAAGTTGCCTGGTTGCCGCACAAATAGACCTGGGTTCGATACTTCGGGTGCAGTGGTGAATAGTTTACATCAGATATCACATGTTCATTACATGTTTTATACGCATACTATATCGTATCTATCTATCTGTCTATCTATCTAACTATCTATTTACCTACCTACAGATAGACAGATAAATTGAGTTAGTAGTTCAATGACGTGGACATCCACAGAACAAATATCGCCACTGCAACAGCGAGGATTCGTGCCTCAGCAATTTGCCTCTAATGCGTGAGGTATGGGAGCGCTCACCACTTATACCCCAGCGGTAAGTGGTGGACTTGCGGTCAGCGCTCCCATACCTCAGGCATTAACGGCAGACGATACAGGTTCGATGCCTTACTGTTGGATGGTTTAACAAAGATATACTCATGTATATTCATGCATATAAAGCATGCCATATGCTTTATTGGTAGTCATAAAGGCCATCTTTCATTTTCGCCCTAAGTGATCCACTAAATGTAGTTATAGGCTTAAAATTGTACAGAAAAAGAAGCCTTGCCATTTGACATGAACATGCACAAGGACAGACAACCAGTGTCTGATATGTCGTACAGGCTGGCGTGAGGTTTTGATATGTATCAGGTTCACATAAGTACACTCAAGGTACCAATTATTGTATGATTCGGTGATCGAGTGTCACTTCATAATTAACAGGTCCACAACACTACACATAAGTTACCATATATTGTACCACCCATTGTGATCGAGTGTTCCTTCATAATGAGAAATTTATTCCTCTATGATTACACACTCTAAAAAGTTTACTTAACAAAAATGGAGAGCAATAAAGAATGACTTGGGATGTCGTACTGAGTGGGTGGTTGACATGGGAGTTAAGGATTAGGTGGGAGGAGGGAGGTGGAGAGGTTTTCCGCTTCAGCATGGTTTGTTTTACGTCAATTTCACCCCAGAAGCTCCCCAGACCCTGATCAAAACTTTCATGTTAAAAGTTATGCACCTGGAGAGTTGGCATGAAAGTTTTAATTTCGGATTAGAAGTTTTAAAGTCAAAGTTTGTATGGATTAATTCCCTGCTGACAACTTTCTGCTTCTATCTGAAAACAATTCTGAACATTACTTCTCTGTTTTCAGTGTCATTTGCTTTTACACAGAGAAGAAAAAACTTATGTATGAAAACTCTTGGTGGAGAAGATCGTTGCATTACGCTGATTTGTTCTGCTTATGTTTATACTTTCTTCCACAGACCAGTATCTACACGTTATTTACTTTCCTTTCACATCAAACATACTTCAATGTGTCTTTTACAATGTGTGAGCTCAATGAACATTTAGGAGTCTTGAGCCATCATATCAAACAATACGAATCCATTCATGTTTCTTTGAAATGAAAGAGAAACTTAATTTAGAGAAAATACCTTGAAACATTACTTAAAAAGAATTAAACGTACCTCAAAAAAGATGGAGGAGAGATGACGTGGGAAGGGACAGAAAATCTGAGGATTATTCCACAAAGGATCTGAAGCGTGGCGGAAGCTGTCTTACCTTGTGACCAGAGACCCCGTCCAGGGTGGAAAATCTGGACCGTAGAAGAACATATGTTTCTACAAGGGATTCGAGACTCCGTCTAAGGTAGAAAATCTCGAATGTAGTTTAAACTACCACTCCAGAGACACCAACATTCGGTTCAGCGGAGCAACTCCGGGATGTAAAAGGAACTTATGTCTCAGGTTGGGGTCCGAGACGCAATCATGGGAGGATCTAGACAGTGGTAAAAATCATGTCTCACTTTAGGAGAAGAGATCCACTTCAGGGATGATCTAAACTACGGCAGAAACAGTCTCGCATGAGGACCTGATGGGCGATGATCCGGTGGGAAAAGGTCTAGATTGTAGCAGAACTGTCTCACCCGAGGACTTGAGACCCACTAAGGGGTAAAAAACCTAGACTGTGGCATAAACTGTCATACTTGCTGATCAAAGATTCGGCTTAGGGAAGGCGACCTGGACTGTGAGAAGAACTGCCTAAGGCTCGACATAAATAACGTGGTCACCATATTCGTCACATCTGATTGGTAATGTTGAGTGAATAATACCCAGCCTTTGCAGCCGTGATCCCTGATTATTGTGATTATCTTAAAAAAAAAAACAGGTTTTTGTTAATCAACTTGAAATGTAGCCGGTTTACGGTCTCGTTAAATATCAGAGGGTTCTAAATAATGCTATGAAAGTCATTCAAAAAGATTACTTTCATATCTGTTGATATACAAGCGTTACACACACACACACACACACACACACACACACACACAAGTGTAAAACTCCCTTCCCGCACAGTTAAAATAGGTAACTGGTTATATACACTACTTAAAATTTTGACCATACAAGGCTTACCATCCTGAAGAGACCTTGCCAACATATTTTGAAGTAATGTGCAGAGGCACTCGCTAGGCAATTCCAAACATTGTGCACATCCAAAGATGTGGTCTTAAGAGTGCCTATGACTGAGAAAGGTGATCGGGAAATCGCAACGAACTACAGACCAGTCTACGTCTGGAAAAACACTGGGAAGATAATTATGGATACAACACTGAAGTTAGGGAAAGGAGAGCATCCATTCCAAATGTCCCAGACGCCTCTGACAAGGTGATTTCTATATCAAGTCAGAGATTGATGGATGGATAGACTATGTATTTCTGGACTATGGGAAAACTTTAGACACTATATCCCAACGGAGCAGAAATATAAGGGGCAGACTCCAGCATTGGATAGATTACCTTAGTCCAAGGGAGAGAAGGAAACAAGTTAGAAGCCCTTGAAATGATCCGGGGTCATCAGCGGTGTTGCAGGACCTAGTCTTGAGCCCACTGCTATCCCTAGTGCATGTAAAAGACCTGCCTGATGGACTGAGCTCTTCCCTAAGCGTGTTTCCGGATGATGCTATGGTCATGAGAGAGAGAACGAAATAACGGTGATCGTATCAGCTCACAGGGGAACCTGGACAATCTCCAACGTTAGTCTGATGAAATTCGTTTCCGAGTACGTGCAGTGTAATAGGAATGGGACACAGTGAAAAGAAGACCACGGTGAGATTGTTACCCCGTTGGAAATAAGCCACAGGAACATACGTGCGAAAGAGACCTAGCCCGTCGTCGAAGCCACTCCTACGGAGGAATGTGAAAGAGGCAAACTGTCTTTGGGTAGATATTAGAATCGCTTTAAGGTGTATAAAGGTAAGTAAATGCCTGGTAAGCTATTCACAACATTCATTAGACCAAAACTGGATTTTGCCTCTCATATCTAATGAAGCAGAAAGATCTGATTGAGAGGGTCATGAGACGAGCAACTGAGATGGCATACCCTCATTCTTCTAACCTAACCCCACACACGCTCCCATCTCCCTCATCCCTGATCCTTGTAGTTCCTCTGTCATCCATTGTTACTGCATTTTAGCAATTTGATTAATTTTCTTTGGTGCAGAGAGAAGCCAAAACTAAGAGTAATCTGAAACATCGTCAAAACATTGCTCGTGCGTCAATGAAATGTGATCATATTACGTATACAGAACCTTCCGTGTAGGGAGGTTGTAGATGCACCGTCTCCTTTAAGCATAACGAAGGCCATGCCAGATAAAGATAGATAGGCACATCTATCATGTCCCGATGCTCGCTCTGCAGTAGCGGGAAGTCATGGCCTGACACCCGTGACCGTCCTTGCAGAGGAAATGAGGTCATTTCACACTGGCACCGTCACCCAGGCTTTGAATGAAATAAAATCAGGCACGCATAAAAGGGGAAAATTCGATGTGGGGTGAAATTGTTCGCGTATTGCGTCAACGTGACCTCGTCAGAATAACTCAAAAAGTCTGATTTTTGGGCCCAGAAAGTGAACAGCATTTTGTGCAGTAATCAACATTTCACTGCAACCGACGCAATGCAGCAATATCTATTGCCTAAAAATTTATATGGTATTTTGTAAGCAAATATAAAAACATTATAAAAATAGAGGGAGGACGCGTCCAAATGTTGTTATCTCTGTCAAATCAAAAGATCCTTTGAAATATGTTCTGGACACCTGGGGTTCTGAAGCTTCTGTTATGGCCAAATATAAGATACAAAGCGATGGCCCCTATGGTCCAATATGGCCAGGTGAACGCTATCCAGGGAAGTCCGGACGCGTCCATTATGGGCAGTTGTACGTTATCCCAGGCTGTCGGCAAATGTTCGTTCTGTTCAAGTGCACCTCATAGGACGAAGTCCGCAACTGTCCGTTATGCCAGGTGTACGTTATGCAGTGACGTCCGCTTGTGCTCCTTATGGCCAGATGTATGCTACACATCGAGGTATGCTTATGTCCGTTGTAGCTCGGAGACGTAATACAGCGAAGTACACTGGTATCAGTTACGGTCAGGTATTCGTTATCAGACGAATTCTACCAGCATTTGTCACGGCGAGGTGTACGTTGTATAGCATGGTGTCCAAATGATCGTCACAATAATGAGCATCTCATTCAGTTTGCTTGCGTACTTTATGGTCAGACATTCATCTTACAGCCAATATCATTTGTGCCTGGTTTGATCAACTTTCCGTTATACTGTAAGATACGTGAATATCCTCTATGGATGGATGGATGTAATTACAGTTAGGTACACTAGCGTCCGTTACGGCCAGGTTTGCTTTATACAGTATTCTCCGCTAGTGACCGTTTCGAAAGATCCTGTCACAGGCAGAAGTTCTCATTTCAAAGCATCAAATGAGGTTTAATAGATAGAATAGGGCAGCTATGAATAATATATTGTATCTTTTAAAGAAGGAGTTCGTAGCTGTTGGGGAAAAAGAGAAAAGAGTTCAAGAGATTAGCTTTATGTGGACAGACACAGACACCACGCCAAACTTTTATCTTGTACAGATAGATAGTGCAATGTATAACTGTGGAACTTTATAATGCTGCCTTGTGTAGACGGATAAAGCAATATATACCTGCACATATGATGCTATCTTGTGTGGGCAATAAAGTAATATGCATAACTTTATGATCCTGTCTTGCGTGGGTAGATACAATAATATACAACCGTATGATGTCTTATGTGGGCAGATAAAGCACTGTATAACTGCAAAGCACAGCGTGATACTGCTGTGCTGCTGTGTTGAGGCAGATACAACGGTGTATAACCGCAAAATGATTTATGATACTGCTGTGTGCGAGCTGATTAAACACATTGTAGCTACATAGCGCCGTACGATACTGCCGTATGTGGACAGAGAAAGTAGTGTCTATGATGCAATCCGGAGTCTCAATGAACTTTATAGTAATATCAGAGGATGATTCTTTCATCTAATTTTGCCTTACGAAGTTGCGATTTTATCATGGGCTGATACCCACCCTGTGGAGAGCGATGAAAAACAGACTACTGAGGACATTACATGATGAGTAAGCTCGTAAACTATTTTCATAGAGCAAAGTTAGGTTACTTCTCAAGTATTTGGGACAAAACATCACTGAAGGTAAAGTGCTTTTATTTATAATGCATGGAAGAGTAATGTATCTAAGGTCACTAATTTTACAACACTAAAGCCACATGGAGTGAGGATAATTACAGTGGCAAAGTTTACATCTTGTTTCTTCAGTCACAACAAGAGAGGCCAACTATATGTCAGCTAAGCCGAATTTAGCATCTGATTCCTTACGCCTACTGATTCTCACAGTCTGCACGTATGAAGAAAAGCTATAACAAGGTCAACCTTGAGACTGTAACCTCAGCGACAACCAGAAAGAAAACAAACGTTAGATTTCCTTGCCAAGGATATGGAAGATCTCATCACCTGGCTTCAACAGAAACCCCCAAACACTTAACACGGAGCCAAGCGAGGGGTGTGGCTGTCATTTCTCGTAAAGTACTGAAAGTTGATACTTCATCAGATGAGTTCAATTTGCTCTAACCTCTTAACATTCAAGGTGATGTCCCATTTTCCCACCTAAATGATAAGCCATTGATAACTACTCAAAGTATTTCCAAGGATGATGCACATCAATTAATAGATTGCAATAGTACAGCAACCCTGCCCTTGTAAATACCGTTATCCAGGCACCCAAATAAATATCGAGTTTACCGTTATCTTATGTGTCTGTGATTAACCATATTTGGTTTCAATACTTGCAGCTTTTCAATATGATTTTCTTTTATCAGTTTTTATCTCTGTCTTTGGAGACTTTACCCTTGTAAGATGTAATAAACTTTGTGAATCTAGACTAAACGCCATTCACCTGCCTTTATGTGTAGATGATAGCTTCAACTTGCTTACAGACTACCGGGAAATTGAGTGATGTAGTGTCACAGATTACGCTGAAGAGTCTTTCAGAGCAACTGGAGTGTCAAATCTTACCCTGAGGGAAGCAGTAACTGAGGCTCATTTCGTCATGGTAAAACTCTACGGAAATACCCATTCAGTTTCAGTTACAATACTTTATTCCTTGACAGAAGGAAAGTCTACGGGCGTGGTGATATTAACCAATTCAATGAAAAAACTTCAGTCTCTCTACCTACATCTAAGACCTTTATGATTATCGACCAGTGTAATCAGTATCAGTGTTACCATCACAGGCAGTCTATAGTCAAAGAATGGTTGTTTCAAATGGTAAGGAATTCATACAAATAAATTAGATTATTTCTCAGACATTTCTCCAATTCGGCTTCAGATGGACGTCAACAGCCCTGTCTGAACTGGACCACAACCGTCCTTGCCTTAGCTGGTAGGTATCTCGTGAATTAGTTCCTTATAAATTATGCACCATATCTATCTTTAATGAATATATTCACTGTTACAACTATAGTTTCGCTAACGTAGCGCTGTAGGCATAAGCAAATCACCACTGCAGATCTTACATTACCCAGCAAAAGTGCAGTCCATATAAGAAATAGCTGGGTGTCGGCACTCTGTTTATAATTGACCACAAACAAGCAATGTACACCAGTAAATAACGCAGATTTCTTATTAAATTTCCCCCACATGATTTATGAATTTTCGAAATAGCTGGATGCCTTTGGACGTAAATAAACTTCACACGGATTACAGTGAAAGAAACCAATGAATACAAATGGAATAGTATGATACGTCATAAATGATAAAGATATAGAAAGATTCCAGTGAAACTCCATTCCTTTAATGATTCACATGTGCACGTTGCCCATACCTTTGACGGGGACTTACCACACCCCACTGAGCTCTCAGAGGAGCTAATACCGCAATTACCACAGTTTTCTTTTTTTCCTTGCCTTAGTTACGGAATCTCGTCAGAGGTACCATGGCATCATTACAGAAAATCTCTCTACCATATAACAGCGTTTTGCCACGTACATTTTCCTCCTTTAATTGTGATTAACTATCACGCTGCTACTCCTACCGAAATTCTTGATTGTGTCGTTAACGCATTCAGGATCTTGAAGCCACTCTCTTCATTGCCTGTGAGGTCCAGGTAAGAATACTTGGGGGCCCTCAGTCCACCTGTGTAACGTACCTTAACTGTCTACATATACGGGGACTGAACCAACCTGTAATGCATATCGCTCAGCTGATGCGAAGAATATGACCTGTCAGAGTCACTTTCTTACACCCTATATTTGCCTACGTATGAAATCTGCATCCCGAACACATGAGGTTCTTAGTCCATCCCTGCAGCTCGCCTCAGATACAACTTTGATGTTATCGTGCAAGGGGACAGATCCGACCTGTAAACGCATACCTCGCTCTTACAGTTAGTATGGGGCTATTTAGATACCTTAATACCGTCTTTAGACTTCCAGATCTCAGGTTTCATGAGCTCTGAAATTATTTCACTGACATGGTCACACTGGAAAACGTCGTAGTCCTATACACGGATTTTACGAGCTCGGAAGATTTATTGATCTAACCATCTACATCCATGCCACCTACGTGCACATGAGCTCTTTGATCTCAACATACAGAAACTCAAGGTGTCTAATGGTAGAAAATGTTCATGAGACAGGGACCCACGAGTGGAAGACTACCTACCCGTAACAGTACAAACAAGTAATTACGAATAGGTATTTGATCACACACACACACACACACACACACACACACACACACACACACACACACACACACACACACACACACACACACACACATACACATACACGATATTCACTACTAAATGTATAATGTATGAACAATGAAATCTGTTCTATAAAACTTCCTGTATTAAGTAGATATACCTCATTCATGAGCTTAACCAAATCGTTGCAGTATCCAGCCCTACCCTGATCTTAAGCTCTTTCATGATTAATTAACTAGTTACTATTATGACCCTTCCCTCCTCCCCTTCCAGTCCTCTAATTACTCTACTGTATATTTTCAGTCGAATGGCTGCCTGAATTCAATAAACTATTGTTTCTTTATTTATCATTCATTTACACATTACACCATGAGCCTTCGTGGTGTAGTGGTTAGCGTTACTGGGGTCGGACCTCCATGAGTTCGAAATCTGGACGTGACAATCGACTCTCACTCAACCCAGGTGTTCATCGTCACCTCGGGACTGGCCGACAGATAGTTTGGGCATAGGTGTGTGGGTGTGCATAAAGCCACGATGCGTCTATAAAAGGATGAGAGACCGGGCAACACAAGTATAAAACTCCCCGTACCACACAAATAATAATATCACAAATAGTACTCATGCATACACACGAGTGCAAAACTCCCTCCCTGTCCAGTACAAATAGGTAATTACAAACGCGCGCTCTTCAGTTAAAGCCTCAGAACGGTTTAACACATCAAGTGGTCCTGAGACCACCTACTCGTACGTTTCATTGACAGTGGCAATGGGCTGTGCTGTAAGAAATCAGAATTCGCAGACGACACTAAGCTGGGAAACAGCGCTACGACAGAAATTGAACCGTCAAGGCTGCCAGCTGACATAAACCAGATGAATGAATGACTGAGTTTACGGGTGGCAAAAGAATGTCAGTATCGACAAATGCAAAAACTTACTCATCCGCAGTAAAAACGAGAAGATATGCCTGAGTATGAATTTTTTCGTGTTATAAGACGTAAATATGGGAAAAGACCATGGTGTAATAATCCTCATTAACATAAAGCCAGGTGAACAGTGCGAAGAAACGATAGAAAAAGGAAGTCTAGGCATAAATATTCCAGACTTCATTGGCTGGGCATTCGAATCCAGGTTTGAGAATCTAATTCTCACTCTTTACCATTTAATGGTGTAATGGTGTGTCCCAAACTCCTTATTGCCTTCAGCTTTGGTTACCCAACGTGAAAGTATGTACATATAGAGTACATCCGAACAGAGAAATAGCTTTTATGTTTGCTGAGACGGTACGGGAAACTGAAGCTCTAATCGAGGCCATCTCATTAACGCTATATTTTCATTTATATGACCGACTGTCGCAACCAGGATTCTAACCGCTACACCGCGAAGGTCCAACTGCTGTATGGCGGCTTGCAAGAAGTCTGAAGATTAGCTAGCCTGGAAAGGAGAAGGGTAAAAGGCGATTTGATATAGGTATTCAGAATTACGAAAGAAATGGCAGGATTGGTCTGAACAGTATTTAAAACTAGGTCAGTATGATACGACTAAAAGTAATGTAGACAGAAAGACAAATAATTTAGTGACCACAAAAATACATGCTATAAAAATATAAACAATATCCATTATGGTCCATGATTAAAATCTCGAACAATATAACAATAAATGAAAATAAAGTTAATCAGTTACATACAAATGCAAATAACACAAATAATCCACAAAAGCTATGCACCAGTAAAACGATACTTTAATAAAAAAAACACTGAAAGACTGAAATACACAAATAGGAAATCGTAGTTGATACAAATGATATAAGGAGAACTAATGAATGAGTTCATTCATACGTAAACGTACATGACAAGTATAGAATGGATGGCACTACATACAACTTCATGGTCATCCCTTTCAGTGAACAAGTGTTCTAATGTTGTGATGTGGAAATGTTGACGGAAGTGCAATGATATGGGACACTCTTCAAAGACATGCGTTTCAGTCTGAATCTCGCCACATGTACACAGTCGTTCTTGTAACGTGCAAGCAGCCTCTACCGCGCCTGTTTCAACGCCCCTCCTCTGTAGCCAGGAAGTGGGCGCTTTCTCTCACTCGTGTCCATGATATGCGCCCCATCTCAACAAGTCCTGATCTAATATTGTACTCTTGTGTATAACAAATTCCGCATTTATAGACCAGTGCAAATGACATCTAGATAAATCAGAATGTCTTAATTTCTCTTTCAAATCGTCATAGGCAATCCGAGTATCATCTACTCCATTAACAATGAAATCGTGTATGCGACGTAACGTATCACAACTGTTGTTGAGTGTCACACGAATGGCATGAGACAGTGGGTCATCCTCCATATCCCTCCTATCTCTCCACGCGCTAGAGAAAAATTTACGCTACTATGCTTTAATTAAAACATCTAAGGTAGGATACCCAGGCTCCATCAGACACAAATAAGTTCTAGTCGTCTTTCGGAAACCCAACAACTGTTTGGCGCACCACATATGCTGTTAACTGACGGGTTTGATGTCACCACACACACAGTCATGACTCACATCCATACAGGACAATAGACAATAACACAGCATCAAATGTTTTTCGCTTCACCGAGAATGGTACAATATTGTTTTTATTCACAAAAGCTATAAGAATGAGGGTGCGACACATCCTGCTCTGGGCATGAACCTTTACAGCAGTGGATGTGAATCCGTCTGCTGTGACTGGTCTCCCGATATACATATTCAATACACGGTCCACTATTAAGTTGTCCACACGCACTGACTTCTTATCCAAATCGGTGCCGTTAACTACGAAAAATTTCGTTTTACCCAAACTAACCTGAATGCCATGTGAAGCGCAAAAAAGATTATTTTGCTTTCGTTAATCATGGCACGCCTTGGAGTGGATAACAACACCGTGGCGTCCATAAGGACCAATACATGCAGCCAAACCAGGCAGCTATCCAACCCACAGGTTCGTTTGATGAATGTGATCATGTTGTTCACGTACCGGACAAACAGCAGGCAGGAAGTAAGGAAGCCCCTGTCGCACACCTACGGATGCTGTGACTAATGCAGTGCCTACAATACAATTAGTAACTCTATACATGGCCACAATAGCAAATATCATTGTCAATCCACAATCCAATCTTTTTAGCGTAAAAAAACAGCTCGTTCCGCTGCACCTTATCGTTGGCTTTAAAAAAGTCACAAATGTAATATACAACAGAAATGTCTTCTTCCTGGCCACACCAGTTTGTTATGGCAGCGTTACAATGTGTTCAAGATATCCCCTGCCCACCTGGCTGTCGGCCTGCTCACATGAGGGTTGGAACCATTTGCTCAGCGTATCACATAGGACCATATCATATTATCTGACGATGCCGTTAATAACACTTATGCCCCTAAAGTTGGTCACTGACGTACGACACCCTCCCTTGAAAATGGTGAAAAGTTAAGCCGTCAGCCAGGACGACGGGTATATTGCCGACATGAACACACCATTAAATAACATAGTGATAGCCAATACCCATGAGGCAGGTAATACTTGAAATACACTGGGCGGCACACCGTCCGGCCCGCATGACTTGTTACTCATGAGCCTCATGATTTGGTCCGACTCCTCACGCGGAGTTACAGGATCGTCCAACACTGGTATGTACGTACACATCTTTGTGTTGTGCGTCAAGATCGAATTCTCGCACACCAGGATATTTAAGTATATCCTCACAACCTTGCTTAGACTCCTGGTCTGTTGGCGATGCAGCGACATGGGTGGGGGCGTGGTTCACCTCATCGCGTTAGTTGATGGCACGTCATACCCGAGGCTCATCATCATTTTGGAGCAAGCGCTCCCATCAATCCACGGAAACGTCAGGGTCAGGGCCGCGCGTCCATTTCCTGCTTGCACACACACACACACACACACACACACACACACACAGCCATACAACACTGCGCACGTATTACCAGCACACATATCAATCTCACCAGTAAGCGAGGGTAGATCACGCTGCAGTAACTTTTGTACAAAATTGATCAGGATCGGTGGTGTCGTTTCTAATTGGCTTTTTAACTAACCCACTTGTAATTTGGATGTGGAGTGCAGGGCGATCGCCCTAGCGAGATGCACGGGAGGCAAGGCACTCTCGACTAACAGACGGAATTTGTAGTGATACTGCTATAGGTCACGATTAACATGGTAATCACAAACATGTCTTACAATATTTGGCAATACAATGCACGTGTGCAACTCAGACACCCCCACTCCCTGCCCTGGCAGTAGGTCAACTTACTTGGAAAATGCCGTATACTAGACTTGACATTACTTAACACCAACATAAGCCAAGTAGGGTATTCGCATTATCGTTAGGTATTTGGACTTGATCTGTAATATTGGGATATGAAAACTTGCACCAAATCCAGGCTAACTGGCAACTCACAAAGCACATTGCCAAAGCACTCATTCCAGTCGCCCAGCACCAGGCGTCCACCGCTGTGCTCACTCATTTTCACTTTCTCCTGCACACTAATTGATGACACATGACTAGAATATGGGGAGTCCAGGGGTGGCACATTGCAAAAGCCAAATAGTATACCAGGAACACATTTAAGCTTAAACCATACCTGGTCCATGATACTAACGTCCAATTCAACAACATACTGACTTAAATGCTGCTCAACGAGCACACAGGTACCGCCACGATGGGCATTGTCCTTATCACGATTAATATATGACACAAAGCCTGGAATGACAGACTATATGAATTCTTTTTAACATATTCACCACATTATTTTCTTCACTCTTCGTCCTAACTGCAATGATGTTCCAAGACATGATTTTAATGCAATTTTGTGGTCGTCCTAAAAAGGATGGAAAATTTCCTCTACTTGACATCGAAGCGGATGATTACAGCCTTGGTTTTCCAGACGATCCCTCTCCGTCGCCTCCGCGTTGCGCAAAACCGTTTTCACTCTTGCCGTACCGCTGGATGAGTATCTTCCTTCACGTAAGGCGCTCCGCGCTCCTTCAGCTTCCGTGAGTTGTTCAGTGCTTGCTTGCAACTACCGCCAGGATGGGACGCTCGCGTTTGTGCTGGCTGGGTGGTTGCGGCCCAGCCTGCGGTGTGCACGTAACTCTTCCGTGTTGACGTCCGTCACTGCCATGACTTTCTTGACTTTGTCGTCGTCGTCGGTGACGTCATCGAGCGCCTCGTCTTCATCTGGCACGCCAGCATCACCAGATTTGTTTTTCTCTCTCCTTCCGGTCGATGTTCTCTAGAAACACCCGCCGCTGCGTGATCACGTTCGCCTGGGTGTCAATCTTCTCCCGCATCTCCGCTGGCCTTTTCTTCACATCGATCTCGACGACGTAATACTCTGCCTCAGCTCCGACAGCTTCTTGGCAACAGCTGACAGCTGTGCTTCTGGCCTGGCAGCCGCTCCCACACCAGTATCCCCCCGGCCAACTTTGATAGCATTAATCAGATCGTATTTATTAATGTTCTTTAACTGGTTGCGCTCTAACTTACGTAGGTCTGCCCAGCCATGCTTGGAAAAGTTGGTGATGGCTGTTTGCGGGTCGTTCAAGGCTGTATGGGGCGGGTGCACTAAGGACAGAGATGGTCGGTGTTGAGACGTGTTGTGGGGACACAGTCTGATATTTCACGAAATTGTCGAATCTTGCGACCTTACAGAAGGTCATCAGGTATACTCAGGGATGCACTGTACCCTCACAGATCTCTTATCAAAAGGGTGTGTATCTGCACAGTGTGGGACAGCAGTAACCTTGGAAAAATATGCGGAGATGTAAGATGCTCCTCGCCTCCATCTTAACACAATACAGTAGAATACATGATGGGTCGTAGGATGCCCACCACTGTTACAGCGTCAAAAACGTTGACATACAACAGTGACTCATCCTGTAACTTGACACATTACAGCACAGTTCCTCACACCGTTACTCTGAACGGCGGTTCATCCACTGCCACGAATGAGCTGTTTAACTCCACTTGTCTCCACAGCGGCTCGTTTCCTCTTCTCTGGTTTCCTAAGACCCCACGACGATACTTCTCAAACCCCTTGTCCAGCTGCTGTCACTCACCGCTACAACAATGTAAACGTTTTTCATCAGGTGAGGCTAACAGGATTCTTAACATATGGAATAAGTGACTAAAAAAGGAAGTTAAAATTAACCTCATGTAAACTTTTGAAAAGAGAAAAACGAATAAATCACTTCAGTTCCATGACTTTTCCTTTATTCTTTTATCCTACAACATACAACTTTGTCTTTCCGATCTCGTAAGTTATATATATAAAAAAAAAACAGCCTTGAAAGGACCCAGTGGTTCGTTGTAGTGTGCTTTTATTTCATGTCTCACCCTGTCAGTAACTCACAGCAGTCACTACCACATGCAACATCCTTATTCATTAATAGAAATATTTGACTTTACCACTGCTTCTGAGGATAATGGAGTGTACCTCTTCACGCAGTCAGTTTGACGCCATTTGCCTTTTTGTGTTAAGTAAATATCAGTGATGACCGGTTCATTAACATTCAAACCTTCATTATATATTCATGCAGGTGAGACCTAGTTCCGTCGTTTGATAATTATATTTGCGGGGGAAAGTCAGGGACGGTGTGCTTAAAGGGTAAAGGTCAGTCCATGAAATCTCTAGTTGTTCTGTAAATCCTTACTTGTTTTTGTGCATTTGTATCCGTCCTACCGTCCGTCTTCGTCGCTCACAGACCTGTCGCATGGAAAATTGTCTCTCGACAGTTACTGGAGATGAGACAGGTCATTAAGTGTTTCGAAACAGTTCAAAAGGTGTTTCAAAGCCAGTGTGTATGTTCCTACCCTTTGCTTCAGGCTGTTCAGCTCACGCAGGTACCACGCTGTTGTCCAGCCTGCCAGGCAACCAAACAGAGACCTTCGGATAAGGTCGACGCACACCACTGAGAGAAGCCACAACCTTCCGTTCACTCGGGGTGGAATACATCGTGGTTTATGAAGATACATGTACGCGCGACCAAGCTGAGAGTGTGTGTATCACACTGCTGTTAACACACACCGTGGTAAAGGTAAATAGGTCACACGCTGAGACGGTATGTCACACTCAGATGTAAACAGAAAGCAAACCGAGATCATTTTCTTTCTGTCACACTGTAATGTAAACAAAGAGCTATAAGCAAGGACACACATGAACACAGGCCATTAGGAACTTCAATACATGTGAGAAACATATGAGTTAACTATATGAAAGCGTGAATGAATATGAGATATATATGACCAGTTACTCGCAAAGCGTTGCGTTACGAATAATAATACAAGTCACCCGTTATCCTTGGTTTCTCAAGGAAAGTTGTCAGGAACAAGTGATAGATGATTGTTGCTGATTTACTTTTTCCATATGATAGGTTCATACACACACACACACACACATACGGGCCTCCGTGGTGTAGAGGTTAGCGTCACTGACCATCAGTCATTACGAACCAGCCTGGGGTTGGATTCGCACGGGTTCGAATCCTAAGCGGCCATCACCCAACGCAGGTGTTTATCCTCCCCTCAGGGATGGTCATAAAAGTGTGTGTGTGTGTGTGTGTGTGTGTGTGTGTGCATTCGAGTAAAGACAAGGTACACATATACAAGGCTAAGAAACGGGGCAACACGAGTGTAAAACTCTCTCCCCGCAGCACACAATTAGTAATCACAAACATAAATCACACAAACGCACCCTTGCAAGAACAATGAGATAATCTAGAAGAGACATTAACACAATACTGAAAGGTCTGGACTCATACAAAGTTCATGGTCCTGATAAAATCCCACCATATGTGCCTCTTGAAACACTGGTCAAGATGTCACGGGAGAAAGGCAACGTACCAAGGATAAACATCATATCTATTTATAAGAAAGGAGACCAGGAAGAGACACGGACCTACAGATCGGTCTCACTGGCAAGTGTGGCCAGTAGGGCTCTGGAAAAGATAATCAGAATTACACTCCTTTGATACAGTACCTCAGCACCTTGATTATGACCACTGTATCCACTGGTCTCGGTGACTGAAACGCTTTCATTTCGGTTAGCTATGTCATCCTGCTGATAAATTTCGGTGCATTACAAGACGTACAACATGACAGTTTCTTCACAAACTTTATAGAGCCTGTGCTGATGCAGGTCAGACCTTCACCTTTAAGAGTTTAATTTCCGCGAGAAATATTTTTCATTGTCTGTACTGGTACATTCACAGAGACATCAAATAGACAGTGGAAGAAGTAGTTGGTCATTCATTCCATAGTGACTAGAGTGATGAGTACCAATTTTTTTTTTCATTCTAAATTATCTGGTAACTAATCATAGCAGTAAAAGTATTGTTGTCTGAAATACTTTTAGAAGAGAACACTGCCACAGAGAAAAAAAATGTTACGTCGTTAGATTATTTTAATCATGAAAAAAGTATAAAAACCGGCCACTGACGCAACAGCTATAAACTGGCATTCTTTTAAACTTTTGGACGGCATCTCTGGTCCCTGACGACTACATCAACAATTTACTTACTTGTCACAACAGGTGATGGAGATAAAAGTTCACCTTATCAAGTAAGGTAAATTTTTGAAATTGTGAGAAAAGATATATTTTTGGGCCGTGTGACACAAAATGTAAATGGCGTGACGTCTGATAATATTTCAGTAAAAAGTAGAGATCTTGGACTGCGGCATCACAGCTGTTACAGATGCTCCAGACACAGTGTAAAGCACTTACAGTGGATCACACAAATCGCCCATAAACCTACCAGAAATAGGTGTTGGTTAGGACTCATCCCCATGATGCTGGCGACTTTATCTTTTAAGTAAATGAAAAAGAAATCAAGTCAGCAGTCACTGGGACACCCGTTATTTCTCCACGTTCGTGTGGAAAAGAAGCTCGTTATTCAGAATAACCTGTTGTTATTCCTAGCAAGATCGTCCTCTTCTCTGGTCTCATCCAAGTTGTGATTGCTGAATGCAAGCGGCTCTTTGCTGGAGGAGTTTCACAGACGGTGTCGTGCTCAGGTCTGGTCAGATGGCGAGTTGGCAAGAGTTACCTACCGCCTCTGCACTGGTGCCTCATGCTTGGGTTAAATCTACGGATCTTATAGTATTTAACAAACAAGGAATTTTGCCTCACCGTCATACAAGATGATGGGATATCTGTTGAAGATATAAATACTTCTGGAAGATAGTGAGGAGTAGCACCTAAGGCCATGCTTGAAATGTCATAATCTGGGCCATCTACTCAACATTATATATGTACATGTACCCCAGTCTAAACCAGGTACCTAACCTATCGACCAATCCCTATAGGAGGATGAGCAGCTGGGTTGACTGTGGACCGACTGCCGCAAACAGTTTTCGAACCTAAGTGCGTCACGTTCAGCAACGCCAACCGCTTCACCATGGGCTGTGGAAAATTTGTTAACTCATATCTTGCCATCTCGATTTTCTTCTCTAAACTTCCTACTGTAATTTTCTTCAAATGACTTTCGCAACATTCTTGTCTTCCTCTCATCACAATACATGGCTAAATTTCTTACACTAGGAACCGTCTGTTGTACTGATAACGTTGCGGACATAAAATCTTTCCATCAGATGTACACTACCTGTCGTCATACCACGTCTCCTTGTCGTGTGTTGCATTGCTAGAATTTCATATCTGAATCATTCTTAGACACTCGATCTATCATGACAGCATTTCTCTACCTAGGTCTTTCTGGTAAAGGCTTCTGATTAATGGTTAATGAACGTGAAGGTGAACAAGCAATGGGACTACTGGTTCCTGTTGCCATACAGAAACTAGTAAAGGTCGTCTATTACTTATTTTCCCAGCATTTTTTGTCAGACATTTTTCTCTTTTCATTCACAAGTCTTACTTTGTTTTCTGGTTTAATCCTGTCAAAGCATTTCTGTTCTCTGCCATGATACGCTTTGCTAAATCTCTTAATCTCTCATGAACAGTTTTTTGTACCGTTTTCTTTCTTTCATCGCTGAAAAGATTCAGTATTCCAATTCACTTCTAATTTCATAGTGTGATTGAAATTTAATGCGTGGCTCACGTAACGGGACCCTGTGACAGAATTTCAGGGAGACCTTTATTCAAGATGAATCGAGCAAAGTAACTTCCTAATCATTTTTTTTTGTGTTTCTAAAATCAAGGGTACTAATATGCTCAGTCTCTAAAATACTAAATTCTAGTGATTTCGAGAAAAAAAAAAGATAAATCGCACAGACCTTTGCGACTTGTTTAACGTAAAAGGAGGATGTGTTCTTTAGTATATTCCGACCACAAGTGTGACTGATCTCTGTGGCTTCAGCAACACTGTTTACACCGAACAATTTTATAATGAAGCCATCAGTGTGACCCGGTAAAACTCCTGGAAAAGCACTCAGTGAGTGTAGTACTGTGGCCACTGGCTGTACCCCGGTGTCATAAACAGACACTGAATTCCCAGATCATTCGAGTGGTAACGTGAACAAGGAGGAATGAGAATAACTGATAACAATTATACTACAACTGGGAGAGTGGAAGGTAAAGCAGGAAGTGAGGCAAAATCGTCTCAGAAACGTTACAGCTGATTATGAAGAAGCTGAAAGATGTCGGTTCAGACTAACGTAACAGCAGGTGAGTATTAAATGTATGGGAAACTAGACAATAAGCGCAACGCCACAGAAACTAAATAACATGAGAATATATGAATATGAAAGTGTAAAAAGGAATCAGAAAGTTTAAACAGTCTTGACAAATATGAAAAGGGAATTCATTTGATTGCTTCCATTCGAATGTGTCGTTTTCCCCATCATAACGAACGGTTTTTGTAACATCTTGTGGTAATCAAAGAAAACTTGGCATTTCTTCTAATTAATCTGTGTTGTTATACCAATACTTCTTCGCAGCTAATCTTTATTTTACATCTGCAATTTACCCGACGGAAATGACATAAAACACATTTACTGTAGAAAGGGTCCAAAGCTATTATCTGCCATGTCCTGAGCAAGCAAGGGTGACTCCCAGTGGAAGTGAGCGAAGATTCGAACCCAGGGCCCTCTTTACATATGGAGACGATATGCTAAAATTTCCGTGATAATTCCTTTTCCTTGACCATAACTGAGCCAACTTAGGTCACCCTGCTCAGCAGTAAGTCCCAGCGTGTTGGATACGAACAGATTCACAAATAGAAGGATAGATGAATATATTGATAAGTATCAGAAACTGTTAAACAGGTTTTTAAGAGAGGCAACGAGAAACGACTTTCGATGTCTTTGCTTTTGTTGTACTAAGGAACTGGTGTTAACCCGGTGAATACCTAGTGAAATCATCGGGGGTCTTCACCCTCCACAACCCGGGTTAAGCCCAGGCTGTTAGAATGGGTCGTTGGTCAACCAAACTGTTGGAAGCTGTAGTTCGCAGGCCCACAGTAAGATGCTCACGAAATAATTAGTGAGTTAACAGATTCAATAATAAACACACAAACAAAATAGTTTTATTGTTCAAACACGGATAACAAATATAGGTAACGTGATGGACATCCGTATGTCTTTACAGACAAAAATCAGATATGAATATACATACGCAAACACAAAATGAACCACAACAATATAAACACGCTCGTAAACACTCAAAGAGATAAACGAGGACACATACACACAAATACCTGCCCACGGGCACACTTTTCATCTCCGAACCATTACTACACCAGGATGCACCCTAACTCAAATCAATACCACACACATTTATGTATATTGGCGTTCTCCTTCCTTTTCACACCTTACCGACACTCGCACTATATACATTACACTATCATCACACCTCCTTCCGACACACATACACACACACACACACGCAGCACTCACAATATAAACGACAGACCTTAACCCTTTAAAGCGAGGGTGTCACAATAATGGACATTTTTTTTTTTCGCGCCGTCAAATTTGATTTGTTTGTCCTCAAGTCCAGTAAGCATGTCGTTTTCTTTCTAACAATACCCACCCACGCTCCCTAGACTTTTCAGTGGTCAGTCTACGGCTTGTGCTAACTTCGAGAACATGTCCGCT
>JAYMFT010203422.1:0-11633 GCA_038088735.1 Panulirus argus | reverse complement strand
GTTGAAAAAGAGGGCAAATGAGAGTTGGGGTGAGAGAATATCGTTAAACTTTAGGGAGAATAAAAAGATGTTTTGGATGTTACGCAAAGTGCTCCAATGACGTATTTCTGCACCGTTACTTTCAATGTTGAATCCAGTATACATTCCAAAATATTCATGCTCTCAACCACTATCAGTCCTTTTTCCATTCATCGTCAGATGAAGAGGCTTTTACTTCTTACTTCGCTCATTATAAAAACTAAAACGTTATGTGGTGGTGATTCCAACTGCTCCAGATCGATTTCTTGTACATGGAGGGAAGCTCCGTCTAACAAATGATCATCGCCACAATCTGTGAGCATGACGCTTAAGGAATATGCATCTGATGTTATCGACTTCTTCAATATATTGAGCGTGGATGGTCTCAATACTCTTGTCTGTGGAGTTCCTATGTTCCTCAAGCAAATGTGTGGTAACACACCTAACCACACGTATTAATATCAATTTCCAATCCACCTTAATAAATTTCTTCAACATACCAAGCTTTGTTAAGTGCTCTTTGCAGGTCTATACTAATTCTAATCATAAGAAAGACGTTTGATAGCTGTACTCTTTCCTATCACAAAAAAATATCTTAAGTGAAAGGTTATCTTCTTTTTGATGCAGCAGCCTATCATGTAAAATTCTCTTCATTATTTCGGAAAAAAGACACAGGCTTATAACTATCATATCAAACGTGACAAATGGGGTACCAAAAGGCTCATATCCAAAGTCCCATATATCCATGACCTAGAGACAGGACTCATAAGTAAGATCACAAAATTTAAGAGCAAACAAACTAAGACAATAAAGCTAAAGAAAAGGAAGATTGCTTTAATGATTCAGAGAGATTTAGACAGGTTGATGTAGTGGTTAGAAACATGGCAAATGAACTACACTGAAGACAAATGTAAAGTTATGCATTTTGGTGATAGAAATATCACTTACCTATACATTATATTTGATTAGCTCATGGTCGAAATACCAGATTAAAAGATCTGTCAGTGATAAGCTGTAATTATCTAAATTACGCAAAGCAGTAATTAGCTGCTGATGATTAAAGAAACAGTCTGTAAGGATTCATAATAAGAAACACAAACTATGAAACGAAAGACGCAATCTTAACTCTTACAGCGCCCTAGTCAGACCATCTTTAGAAGACGCTGTTCATCTTTGATACCCAAAATTTCCTTCTCTTACCATTAAACCTTAGAATTCAACGAAAAAAAGAAGAGAGTGAGAAAAAAAAGCGCGCGCTTTGAGAGTTTGTAAAACAAGTTTGGAAATACTAAATGATTTCGACGGTACAACATACCAGCTTCACGTTAAGTAGAGGTAAAATGACCAGAAACAACTATACGAAATTAAAGGGAAGGAGATTTATTACAAACTAGGGCAAAGGTTTTTAGAGCATTATTTATGGAACATTAGCACAAGTTACCACCAGATACTGGCAAGTCCAAGACAATAGCGGATTTTACGATAATGCAAACACATTAAGCCTACTGACTGTGTGTAAATGCATTCAAGAAAGGCAAAATAAAATGCACAAATTCAATCGTTTTCTTCTGTTTATACCACAGGCTAAAATATATCTTCCTCGGAGTAGCCAGCGGCTTAAATCGAATTATTAGAATTTTTCCGTACATCTTTTCCATATAAACTTCCCAGGTCAGCAAGCTATCTCTACAATAAATGATGTTCCTCTATAGATATTTTCCTACCAGCTGATATCCTGAAGGGTATGATGTGTGAGGAGAGCCTTCTGCTTAACTATTCTAGCTCCATCTATATAGATTAGGGATCTATATTACTTATGTTGTGACACCCCCAGGAGATATCTTCTTCAGAGACCATTAAGTCCTTTGTTATCTATAGGCATGTTGGTTGCAGGTTTGTCATGAGACATAACTAACGAGCTAAGCATAATCATGAAAATGCTGTTATTGAACGCATATGGATAACATGAAAAGCGCAACAGATGTTTATGCAGAAATCCTCTGAGAAACGCAGGCGTCTCAACGCTAGTTGTAGATATCGCAGATGGTATAAAGACAGCACTGTCACGGCCTACCTGCCACATGGGTGTTCTGGTTCGGATCTCATACATCTAGATGTTACTTACATGTAACAAATACGGATGCAAATAAAGTTACAAGTAAAGATATCAACAGCTTTGTCCCTAACACAACGATGAGCATGAAAAGATGCCTCAAACGAAAAAATATCTAAAGAGGCCAACATACAAAACAGAGTAGAGTATTTGTAGAGAATCAATTGGGGACAGCATTATGTTATAATTCCAGTGACTAACTCTAATCATGTATCATGAACTTCAATATTAAGAAGTAACGGCAGCCTCACTCAAGAATTTGGCCAATGAAAAAGTTACAATGATATTTATCAATTTACCTGTCCCGCTGAAGTTTGCACCTACCTCCAACATGGTAGATTTGTCAGAATAACTACTAAATTATTAAATTGACGCTTATGTATTTATAACAGGATGCCATCTAACCACACATACATAGCACATGTTAAATGAACCTTGGAAAACAACTTCTAGAATATACAAACACACTCGAGCATTATGCTAGCATCATTAAACTATATACAAACCATAGAAACTAATTACACAGGAGAAACTAAGCCCTCTTTTATCCATAAAGTCACAGAGGATATCAGGACTAATCAGTATCAATTACCCTGGTGCCTGAGATCTACAAACTTACCACGGTAATTTCTCCTTTGAAGATCCAGTCACTAAAGACAAGCAAAGAACACGGAACTCCATACAAGTGGGAGGAACCACCTTCGAGGTCAGACGCAACAGTAATTCCACTATTTGGGTTATCAGCATCTGTGAACCGCGAGACAACCTCTACTATCACCCAAGTAAATCGGTTGTTTTCGGTGGTATTTTTACAGTTTACGCCCCACAGAAGTTGTGAAATTTCTGTTAATGCAATCGACAGATCTATCTTTGAGAAGCCTCCCGCTCGGAACTCTTATCCAGGAGGTTAGGTTAGGTTCAAGTTAGGACCTATAACTTCGCTAACCGAAATATCTCTGTGAGGTGAAAACAGTAAACTTTTCTTTTAGACTTTAGGCCTAATGACTGTAATGGTTTTGGTCACTACGTAGCGTCAAAAATCTCTCAAATGAACGAAAGAATTCAAATAAATTTCACCAATTAATATAGAACAGCTTTAGAATTTTTCCAGGTTTCCTTGCAAGTCGTTGCAACCACCTTTAATCTTTACTTCTGTCATGACATTAGCATCATTCGCAAACATGTTGGGAACGAATACAGTCCAACTGGCAAGCCATTTACGCTTACCAAGAACAACGATGGTCCCACGACCGAGCCCTGCAGCACGCCACTAGTAATCTCAGCCCATTTCAAGAATGATCTTCTAATCTGTGAACTTTGGTCCTTTCTGCTAAGGATATATTCTGTTAAGTGAGTCCTCTACCTACCTGCAAGTAGATCCAACTTCTTAATCAACTTCTGATGAGGAACAGTATCAAAAGCCTTCCGAAAGTCCACGAATACAGTATTACCATCCACCTCTTTGATTTATGATGAATCTTACTCTATCATTCAAGACTTGCATGACTCCCTCGGAGTAGGGAGAAAGAATACTTCCCACGTATTCCCTGAGTGTAGTAGAAGGCGACTAAAGCGGGCGGAAGCGAGGGGCTGGAAACCCTCCCTTTTTTTGCATTTCAGTTCCTAGAAGAGGAAACAGGAGAAGGAGTCAAGCGGGGAATGCTCATCCTCCTCGAAGGCTCAGATTGGGGTGTCTGAATGCGTGTGAATGTAATCAAAATGAGAAGAAAGGAGAAATAAGTAGAATGTTTGAGGAAAGAAACCTGGATGTTTGGCTCAGAGTGAAACGAAACTCAAGGGTAAAGGGAAAGAAGGGTTTGGAGGTGTCTTGAGAGTAAAGTCAGGGGTTGGTGAGAGGACAAGAGCTAAGGAAAGAGTAGACTACTCCTGAAGCAAGAGTTGTGGGAATGTGTGAGAGAGTGTAAGGAAGTAAATTCTAGATTGATGTGGGCAAAACTGAAAGTGGATGACGAGAGATGGGTGATTATTGGTACTTATGCATTTGGTCATGAGAAGAAAGATCATGAGAGGCAAGAGTTTTGGGAGCAGCTGAGTGAGTGCGTCAGCAGTTTTGGCGCACAAGACCAGGTTTTAGTGATGGGTGATTTAAATGCGAAGGTGAGTGATGTGGCACTTGAGGGTATGATTGGTGCACATGGGGTATTCAGTGTTGTAAAGGGAAATGGTGAAGAACTTGTGGATTTGTGTGCTGAAAGAAGACTGGTAATTGGAAATACCTGGTTCAAAAAGAGAAAATACACACAAGTATACATATGTGAGTAGGAGAGCTTTATTAGATTATTATATTACGTATCAATGAAGTGAGGGGAGTGAGTGAAGAATGGAATGTATTTAGGGAAGCAATGATAACATGTGCAAGAGATGCATGTGGCATGATAAAGGTGGGAGGTGGGGAGATTAGAAAGGGTAGTGAGTGGTGGGATGGAGAATCAAAGTAGTCAGTGAAAGAGAAAAGAGGCGTTTGGACAATATTCACAAGGAAGGAGTGCAAATATATGGGAGATGTATAAGAGATAGCGGGAAGAGGTCAAGAGAAAGGTGCAAAGGCTGAAAATGAGGGCAAATGAAAGTTGGGGTTCGAGGGTATCATTAAACTTTACGAAGAATGAAAAGATGTTTTGGAAGGAAGTAAATACGTGCGTAAGACAAGAGAACAAATGGTAACATCGGTGAAGGATGAAAAGGGGGAAGTGCTAGCAAGTAGTGAGGAGGAAATGGAGTATTTTGAATGACCGTTGAACATGTTTGATGTAGGGTGTTTTAGTCGGGATAGTATGCGAAGTGGGCGAGTCAGGGAAGTGGTTTGGTGAAGAGAGAAGAGGTGGCGAAAGCCTTGCGGAAGATGATCCGGCAAGGCGGCTAAATTTACAAAAGTTTACATGAGAAAGACAGAAAACAGGAGGCCTGTTTTTTAAGCTTTCGCCGACTCCCCGCTGCTGCACATTAACATTCTACTGTCCCCTTTACCGCTCTCGTTTATGCAGTTTATTTCTGATATTTTTCTCAGAGTATACCTGAATTTATAAAGTATTTGCCTAAACGACTTTTGAAGGTATTTATAGTCTTAACATTCACTATGTCTCACGGTAACTTATTCCAGTCCTAACACACCTATGGGAAAAAAGCTTTCTCCCACGTCCAAACTACATCTTTTAGCTTTGACTTTTATTTTATTTATCCTCGTAACCGCATTTTCTTTTTCTTTTTTTGTATTTCGATAAGATACTCGTGATTTTCGGTATCGAACATGTTTAAAATTTTGAACACTTGGATTAAGTCGCTGCGAAGTCTACGTTTTTTTAAGGGAAAAGAGATCCAAACGTTTTAGCCTCTCTTCGTATGCCAGATTTCTAAGGGATGGGATCAATTTTGTCGCGTGTCTTTGTACTTGCTCTAGTTTTTTCTCGTCTTTTTATAGTTTGGGGACCAAGACTGGACTACATATTCAAGGTATGGTCTTACTAGAGAATCATTAAGTGTGAAAATTGTTTCTTGTGTATTGCTATCTCTGTTCCTGGATACGAAACCTAACATTTGGTTGCCTTTTTTCCTTGCTGCTTGACACAGTTTAGTGTATCTCAGATTGTTGCTAATGACAACAAAAAAGTCCTCTTCTTCATTTACTTAAGCTAGAGCGTTTCCGAATAGATTGCAGTCGTAATGCATATTCTTGTCTCCAAAGTGCATAACTTTACACTTGTCTACATTAAACTTCATTTACCATTCCTCTGACCACTCTGCTAGTAAGTTACATCTCCCTGAATCATTTCGCAGTCACGCCTTTTTACAACTCTTCCTCCTATTTAGTATCTTCAGCAAATTTGGAGGAGACCTTAGATATGAGACCGAGTTCTAGGTCATAAATGTATATTAAGAAAAAAGTGGGGCCTAGGACGGACCCCAGTGGCACACCACTCGTTACGTCTAGCCATCTGAGGCTTCACCGTTTAATACTACATGCTGGTTTTTTCCTGTAGGCCAGTCTCTGACCCATGTTCAGAGTCATTCACCGATTCCGTGTGCTTTAAGTTTATGTAAAAGTCTCCTGTGAGGCACTTTATCAAAAGCCTTTTGGAAATCTAAATATAATACATCAGACGGTACTTTTTCGTTCCAATTCTGATAAATAACATAAGAAAAAAATATAGAAAATCTGTCAGGCAGGATTTTCAATTGTGAAAACCGTGCTGGTTGTCCTATACAGTTTTGTGACCCTCTAGAAGAGTGACAAGTTTGTCTCGTATCATTTTTTCCATCGTTTTACCTAACACTGACGTAAGGCTAATTGGTCAATAGTTCAAGGCACACTTTTTGTCTCCTTTTTTATAT
This sequence comes from Panulirus argus, assembly GCA_038088735.1. Lineage (NCBI taxonomy): Eukaryota > Metazoa > Arthropoda > Malacostraca > Decapoda > Palinuridae > Panulirus > Panulirus argus. The sequence continues at coordinate 5,152 of JAYMFT010203422.1, read as the reverse complement.
ATAGGAGTAACATCTGCAAGTTTCCAGTCAGTTGGCACCTGACCATCCGATTGAGATTTGTTGAATATTTTTGTTATGAGGTATATCAACTGTCTCCTGACCTCTTTTAAAAGTCTTGGAGCTAAGTCATCCGGGCCGTTGGATTTGTTAGGATTTTGTTGGTCCAGGCATTTAAGCATTTCAGAGCTCTTTATTTCTCTAACCTTCAACTCTTCTTCATCAGATCCTTGAAACATTTTCAATGGTTGCGGCATTCGAGATATTTCTTCAATCTATATTGAATACGGAGTTAGAAGAATAATTTAGTATGGTAGCCATTTCCATGTCGTCAGCAGTTAGTGTGTTACGTTCGTTTCGTAATGATCCAATTCCTTTTTCTAATGACTTCCTTTGTCTTATACATTAGAAGAATTCCTTCGGATTCTTCTTAACTTTCATGAAAATTCTTTTTTCTTCCTCGTATTTACTATCTTATGACCTTCTTACACTTTCTTTGGATTTTGATTAGTTCCTGGCGATTTTCATCGGTTCCCTTTGATATGAACTTATTTGTTTTCTTCTTTTGGCAAATTCGTCCTTCTATTCTCGTATTCATCCAAGATGACTTTAAAATGCTACAAGTTCTCTTTGTAATATGTGGAATCTATCTATTTTCAATCTCAAGTAGTGTGTTTTTAGAATAATTCCATATTTTCCCTACTGTATGAGCGTCAAGAAGTTTTGTCCAATTGGTGCTGCGAATTTCATGCCTAATGTTTTCAAAATTTACTCGACTGTAATATAGGATAAAGAGTTTGTTGCCATTCATTTCATAATCTAAATCTATTTCAAACCTAATCAAACTGTGATCTCTGTTTGACAAACTCCCGCCTACTTCGCAAGAGTTGATTAAGTTTATGTCGCTGGTGAGTACACGATCAAGAATGTTTTTACTTCTAGTCCTTTTTTTTTTTTTTACTAACTGTTCTAGAAAAGCGTCTTCAATCAGTTCCGTAAGTCTCGTTCCTTCTCGGTCACTAGTTAACGTGTTCCAGTTTATGTTTGGACTGTTGAAGTCTCCTATCAATATAACCTCTTTACTGTTTATTATAGTTTTGATTTCAGTGTATAGCATCTTTATCGTCGTCTTCTTTTTGCCTAGGAGGTATGTAAATAACGCCGAGCCGTGGTTTGCTTTTGAACTTGTTGGTAATGTCAATATAAAGAGAGTTGTAAGCGTGTGTGTCTACTTTGCTTATCTTAATAGCACTTAGACTGTTTTCAACGTAGATCAGAACTCCACCACCTACGCTGTAGAAGCGATCTTTCGTAAAAAATTTGTATCCGTTTAATGCTAACTCGGCGATTAAGTGTTTATTCTCAGAGTTTACGCACGTTTCTCAGATTGCAAGAATATTCGGTTTTTCAGCACTGCTTAGGATATAAGTTCGTCGCGTTTCGTAGTAATGCTCAGGGCATTTGTGTATATTAAACTAATTTTCCTTGGAGCTGATTTCTGGGTGAATTTACATTTTTTGTTGTTGTTGTCGGTACGCGTGTTTGTATTAACACTAAATGTCTGCGTGTGTAGCAGCGGGAGAGTGACGGTTCTCCATCTGGTGTGAGTTCGTGGCATTACTCTGACCCTCCCCGTACTGAACCCTTCCAGGAGAAACACCAACTATGTCCACCCAGCAAAAGTAATGGCCTTCTACAAACGTGTCTTCTCTCCAACCCTTAACTTGCAGAGATTCAGGGGTTTAAGAAACCAGTCTTATCCTTTCCGAGTAGGTCAACAGAAGATTTCACAAGTGTAAGACCCCAACACATTACGAAAATGGCTTTTTCCCGCTCTCTATCCACTTCCCAAGAACTTTCAAATCATATAATCCATATATGTCTAACAATATTTCGCCATTAGGTCTCCACCGAGCAACACAACGAGCCACATTCCCAAAGAACACAGACCTATTCATGAAACATTACCGAGGTCCGAAATATCAACCACAGAGTCCATCCTTTCCCTGCTATTGATTCACTGGTCAAAAACTAATCTTCATCACACATAGATTGTGGTGTATTTGATGTAGTTTTAAAAGCTGATTTTCTTTTTCATGTTGAAGGCTCCAGTCACGGAAAAAAGTCCACATCGATGCCGAGCCCTAATTGAAATGTAAAGACTCATGACACGAAACAAGAAAACACAAGGAAAAGTGTTTACAAATTTTCGAAAAAGTGAAATTCCTTTTTTTTTTTTGAAATGGGCAAAGTCGTAGTTACTAGGAAAGACATGGGAAGGTAAAGAGTTCTAAAGCTTCGACGTGTAGGGAAAGAAGCAGATATCAAAACGGCCCACTCTTGAGTTGCCGATGGCCTCACAATAATCATGTGACGCAGCAGCTTGCCGAGTATTGCGTGGTCTAGCTTGTGGTGGAGCACAAAAGCAGCCAGCTCTCGGGAGCAAAAGCCAAAGTAATACCTATAGAAAAGGGAAAGTGAACCAAAATTGGGGCAGGGCAAGGGGGTCAAGTTTGCAAGTGAGCCTGGGACAGTTTATAAGTCGGATCGCTTTCGACTCCACTCTGTCAAGTAAGGAAACGGAGCTAGAACCACTCCAAATGTGGGAGCAGTGCTCATACAAGGACGAATCAGTCCCTTGTGTAAACGGAGCAACTGTTCAGAAAAGTTGGCGACATCTAAACAGGACACCCAGTCTTTTAGAAGCAGACTTAGCTATTCCCGTAAGGTGGGGTTTCCAAGAAAAAGTGGATGTTACAGTAATACCAAGCATGTTCATTGAGTCAAGAGGTGGAATTACAGAACTGTCAAAGGAGAGACGAGAGTTGTGAGGAGTTTTCGATAGAGAGATGGGTATAAATTGGGTTTTAGAAGCATTAAACTTTACAAGATTTTATCTACCTCACTGAGATATCCTGTGCACGTCTGAGTTTACTGAGGAGGCTGTGTCAAGACGAGATGCAAGATCAAGTGAGAGAAGAGGGAGTAGAATTCAAGGATGTGGATAAATGAGGTGTTGAGCTGTCAGTGTATGGGTGCATTGGATTATTTGTGGAGGAGAGAAAATCGTTAAAAAAAGGAGAAAAAGTGTAGGGGACAGGACAGACCCTTGAGGGACACCGCTGTTGATGGAGAAATGCGGGGAGGCTGATCCATGAACAACCACAGACATAGATCGGCCACAGAGGAAGCTAGATATCAAAGAGCAAGGAGAGTGAGGGAAGTCAAAAGAGGGGAGCTTAGAGACGCGGCCCCTATGCCACACCCTGTCAAAAGCCTCAGATATGTCAAGGGCAACTACACATGACTCCCTAAAATCTTTCAGGGATGATAACTAGATATTAATATGATAGGAAAGAATATCACCATTGGATCTCGCCTTACTGAGGCCATACTGGTGATCAGAGAGAAGACCGTGATTTTCGAGGTGTTTAAGGATATGGGAGTTGAGGATACTTTGGAAATGGTAGATGTTAAAGCAATAGAACGATAGTTAGAGAGGTCAAAACGGTCACTCTTCTTGGGGATGGGATGTATCAATGCATGATTCCAAGGAGAAGAAAAAGTTTAGGCTTTCTAACAGAAACGGAAAAGATGAGCAAGGACAGGTACAAGTTCAGAGGTACACTCAGTACATGGGGATGGATGCCATCAGGACCATAAGTGTTGCTTGTGTCCAAAGAAAGAAGAGCTTTTGAGACAGTCTGAAAAGAGGTTACGGGAAGTGGAATAGGATTAGTAAGAGGGGCATCAAGGGATGAAGAAATGCTATAGTCATCTAAAGTAGAGTTAGAGGAGTAACGGGAACCAAAGAGAGTTGCTTTGTCAACGGGAGAGACAGCTATAGAACAGTCAGGACGGAAAAGTGAGGGAAAGGTAGAGCGACAGAAGTTGTTAGAGATGCCCTTAGCTAAAAACCAGAAAGACCTATCCTTGGGTGACGAGGAGAGGTTATCGCACTTCTTTTGAATAAAGGAACACTTCGCCTCACGGATAACTCGCTTGCAGCGATTACGGATAGTGATAAAAGCTGAATGGGAGCCAGAGGTAGGAGAGTTTTACCAAGCCCAATATGCCTGAATGGCCTTAGAACAGGAACGGTTGAACCATGCAATCCATGTGTAAATCTGTTGACAACAGGTGCAACCCATGTGTGCATCTATGTGTAACAGTTGTAACCCTTGTTACATTTCTCTGTAAAAGGCGCAACCTGTGTGTACCTCTTTGTGTAACAGGCGTAACCTATGTGTGCTTCTTTACCTCATGTGTACAGTCGTATGTAACAGGTGAAACTAATATGTAATCTGTGTGTAACAGGTGTGACCCATGTGCACATCTGTGTATAAATGGTGTAACTAATATCTACCTCTGTGTGTAACAGGTGTAACCCATGTGTAAATTTTATGTGTAACACGAGTAACCCATCTGTAAATTTTATGTGTAACAGATGTAACCGATATGTATATCTGTGTGTAACAGGTATAAACCATGTGGAAATCTGTGTATATTACTGTGTAACAGACGTAACCTATGTGTACATCTGTCTGTAACAGTTGTAACCCATGTTTACATCTCTTTGTAACAAGTGTACTTCATATACACATCTGTGTGCATAAAGTATATCCCAGTGTGTGATAGGTGTAATCCATATGTACATCTTTGTGTAACAGATGTACCTCAGATGTACATCTATGTGTAATAGGTGAAATCCGTGTCTATATTTGTTCGGAACAGGTGACTCATACATATATCTGTATGTAACAGGTGTACCCTATATGTATATCTTTGTGTAACTGGTATACCCATGTGTATATCTGTGTTTAGCAAGTGTACCTCATGTAGACATTAAAGTGCAAAAGGTATACCCCAGTGTATGTGTGTGACGGTGTAACCCATGTATTTATTTGTGTAACAGGCGTAATACACACGTACATCTTTGTGTAAGAGATGTACCCTATTTTTACATTTATGTGTAATAGGTTTAATCCATGTCTATATTTGCTTGGAAAAGGTGACATACATACATCTGTATGTAGCAGGTGTATCCCATATATTTATCTTTGTGTAACAAGTGTACCCATGTGTATATGTGTGTGTATCATATATAACCCATGTGCACATATGTGCATAAGGGAGTAACTCATGTGTACATTTC
>JAYMFT010203401.1:0-11633 GCA_038088735.1 Panulirus argus | reverse complement strand
ATATATATATATATATATATATATATATATATATATATATATATATATATATCCTAGCCTGAGCCAGGTACCCATTCCATCGACCAACCCTTAGGGGAGGATGAACAACTGGGTTGACTGTGGACCGACTATCGCAACCAGGATTGTCGAACCTTATGAGCTCGAACCCTGGGCGGCCCTAGGATGCGTCACGGTCAGGATCGCTAACACGCTAGCACCACGGGAGTCCATAAAGTTTATCCCAGCGATTAGATGCACGTCCGTGCCCGCTATCGTCTTCGTCAGCTCGTCACGGCATTTCGTCGTTCACCTCTCTGATAAGCTTCCACCTCGGCCAGCAATTGTATTCCCTCATTATAGCCAGTTCTACAGAAAATGGTTCTTCGTTTCTCTCCTTTCTCGTTCTTCGTAGTGGAGAAAATGACTCCTTCGGACAGTTGTGTGTGTATGTGTGGGGGGGGGGGTGCATTTCTTTGCCTCTTCTCTCCCTCTCCTCCCTAACGGGTAGGAACGCGGCGCCCTGACCTGACCTGACCTGGCCTGACACAGATGGATCGGGTCACGGCTCTAAGTGCCGCCTCATACTTCTTGCATCAGCGACCAACACACACACGAACTTTGCAGCTCGTGTATCCTGGATTTTCTCAGCAGCTGCACATGCGCACTTAGATCTCCCCAGACGCAAGTATTGACCTGCCTTAGCCGGACACGACTAGACCATGACATTTTGACCTCTCCTGTGCAAACATCCCCCCCCCTCCCCCACCAACTGGTCTTAATCATTCTCATACACCTTCAGTTAACCCATAAGATAGGGGTGAAAAAAAAGAAAAATAAAACGGAAAAAAATTAAGGTGTTAGATGAGACGAGAGGTCGCACGACATCTCCGAGGCATAACACGGGAGTCACAGAACTGACTCGTATAAACGGGTCGTACGGTGCACCTCGCTACGGATGCCCGTGACCCAGCTGAGAGGACCGACTGTCAGCAGGCCTGAGAGAGAGAGAGAGAGAGAGAGAGAGAGAGAGAGAGAGAGATTTCAGGGGGCAATACGAAGAATCATATTACCTACAGAGAAAGAAGAATAGAGTAACCCAAACATATCGTAGTCCCAACAGTGAAGCAGTGAAAGCAAGAATGAAAAAAAATATATATCGCGAGGAGCAAACATCAGTCACTACCTGCCTTACCCAGGTAACAATGTCTGTGGATGAACACACACACCTGAGTTATACTCGTGTTATAACAATACAGCCAAGTCCTTGAAGCACGACGGACGTATCGTATCCCTGAAAATTGCAGTCACTGCTGCGCATCTGTCTGGCGGCAAATCACCCTTGGAGAGGACACAGACGCAGTCGAGCCTCTACCCAGGTCGGGGCTGCCTGTAATTCCCTCCCCTAGGCAGGAGCTATGATTTACGACAATTTTTTTCCACTATGATACTAATTGGCCTCTGAGGGCTATTACATAAAGTCTCGACTGATGCCAGGAGGGGAGGAGGTCCGTTGATGCTCGGTCAGTTAAGGACGGCCGAATTCCCCAGAGACGTATACTGTTATCTAAGCTCTCCCCGGCTGCAGTGATCCTTTCGCTATACACACGGGTCCTAAAATCCTCGGATAATGAAGGCTGGAGGGATGGATCTCACTGCTACCTGACGTAGGGAGGAATGAATGGTTGCTGGGTCTTGGAGGGCCACAGAGGGTCGGCCTGGACGGTTCTGTTGAGAATGAGGAGCTGAGGACAAAGAGAGATCCTGCAGGTGCTTCAGTGGGACCACTGATTCTGGTGGGTGGTTATGGTAGCGAAACAGTCCGCCTCTAGTGACTACATAACACTGCTTTTCTCTTGATGGATTCTCGATACTCTTTTATGACATCTGAAGAATCAGTATTAGTAATATCCTCCTACGGTGTTTAGATAGCGAGATGCTCGCTTCTAAGAGTTAAAATTATACTCTTGAATTTTAAGAAGGTTAAAACTTCTCAGTTTCGGTTATTTCTTATGAGAAAAATAGTGAACAAGGAAGGCTGGTAACATGAACATAAGTCTAAAGAAAAAATATACTTAACCAACAGGAAAAGAACGTTTATTTTCTCAATCCTTCCTTTATACAGGACTTTTATTTTTCTAATAGCCACTTCATCTTGCAAAACCTTTGCTTCTTATTACCAGATGAAGGCTTTATTTAGTTTTCGAACGTACCAGACAAGACCAATGAACCCGACAAAATGCAGAAAATTACAGTCTCCCGAGAGCCATCGCTACCACCTTAAGAATGTATTTCCAAACTTGAGAATTACCGTAAGCTACGAGCAGTAGACGGTAAATATGTTACTTTATGTATGATAAGATATATAAGAAAAATCTGTGCTCACTAAATTTTCGAACTTCGATTTTAAACATAAGGATAATATATATGTTACATTCATGTACATTTTCGTTTAGTGATGATATATAATCACCAACCAGTCCGTATTCAGCTCAATCACTTCTTTTAGAGTCACGGCTTTTTGGAAGAATGAAAGGGACGATGTGCATTACGACATGCGAAAAGTGTGTGCAACACATGAATCAGTTTCGATAAATCATCAGTGAGAAGCTCATACTAATGGAGTTGAAGACATATGAATGATTATTGCACATGCAACATGTAACACTGCGACTTATATAAGAAACGCTTTTGTAATGTGACTTACACATTGCGATGTTTGTCTGATAAGATATATAGAGTTGCTTTATTCACTTTATGTGTGAAAGTCTCTGCAACTATTTGGAGGAACTCAGAATAATGAATGGCAACGTGTCTTAATCGTCTGACTTTATGTTTCCATTGGATCGCAAGTTTATCATCTACGTTAAGGAACGGAATCTGATTTTGAACCTCTCTGTTACAGCTACATGATACCAAGAAGGATGGGAAATATATTTCAACCTAAAATACATAAAAAAATCTAATTGAATACATCGTAATATAAAACGCTGTCACTGATATTCTAAAATCTTAGAGGAATAGAAAGCTAATAGGATGTACCAAGGCATGCTACCAAGAAGAAGGAAGAGTTTTGGTTTTTAAACAGAAACGGAATAGACGAGCAAACACAGGTGCAAGTTCAGAGACACACTCTTTCAGTACACGGGGATGGATGCCATCAGGGCCAAAATATTTGTTTGTGTCCAGAGAAAGGAGCGCTTTTCGGACAGTCCAAAAAGAGATTACTGGAAGGGGCACAGGATTAGTAAGAGGAGCATCAGGGAGTGAAGGAATGTTAGAATCGTCTAAGGTGACGGTTTAAACTTTGACACTCGCTTAACTATGTGAATTACATTTTTTTTCTTCTGTCTAATCAGAGAGGAATCAAACTGCTTAGCGTTTTACAGAACCTCTCTCTCTCTAAGTAGAGCAAGTCTGCTTTACAAGCTGAAGAATATAAAGAGAAAAAATACACTTTCTGCCGGGACTATTTGATGCGAAACCTAAAGTACGCAAAACGGCGCCCAACGTCCTTTGTACGTAACCAGAAGCATAGATTCTCTCTCTAACCCAGTGGGCTAGCCAAAGTGTGAGGTTCCGACGTGGGTACTTGTCGAAGCTGCTGCTGGAAATACCTGGATTCTGAGTTACATAGACACACATGCCACACACACCCAAGGTCCAAGCGAGATGGTCTAGCCTTAACACAGCTTGAAAAAATGTATGACTCGCCACGACCCTGCCAAACCACATGGGCTACCCAAGCCAAGCCCACCACACCTAACCCAGCCCTGAGTGCAACAAGGAATGGGAGTGCAACAGACTAACTTAGGCTAGACGATAGGGGAGAGTCAGCGTTCTTGAATTTAAGTTCCGCTTACTATCAGAGGTTTAGCAGCTCACTCAACGTACATTCACACCATTACCGTTACCATAATTAATCACTCATTGTCATTAGTTCAGCTGTTTTCCGAATTTTGTGTCCATCAGCCTCAACGCTCGCATATTAACAAGCAACCGATGATTAATTTGTTGCCATTAATCACCATTATTAATGGCTACCATAGTCATCAACTATGAGTAATCCAAACATTCACTCAACCTATCACTATCACCACTGTCAGTTCCGGTCATCAGTCATGATTAGATAAGCTATTCATTCACTCTCGTCACTATCATTGATATCAGCGTTACTCTTTTACCCTCATCAGTTGAGGTGTTGTGTCATGATTATCACCATATGCTTGAGTCACCATCACACCGTTCACTTACATTGGATGCCACCTGTGGTCACTCATCACTACATGATGAACCATTTAATAACTAACACCACCATCAATGTTATCATCTGTGGACACTTATTATCAGCATATTACCTTCTGAGTTACACCAGCAGGAAGATCTGATCTCCGATAAGCATAGTAAAACTCATGACTTGAGCAACTGCTAAACAATCAATCATCTTAGCTCCTATGGGGTTGTAAAGATGGTAGCGAGGAAGTAGCGGCAAGAAAGGATGAGGAATGAATAGCCTTATTCGCTTACATGCATAGGACACAGAAACGACTCCTCCATCTCCACAGCCAAATCTCACGGACCTATCCGTGGTTTCCGCTGAATTCTTCACACGCTATGGTTCAACCCAGCGACAACACGTCGCCCCTTCTATACCGCATCGCTTCAGTTTGCTCTCTCTCCCATGCTTGCCTCATACCATCCTATATGATCTGGTCCGAGTCCTCATGGCACCTTTTACTCCATCCCTCCGCTTCCTCCTTAGTTTTCCCATTCTCCTTCTTCCTTCCACTCCCAACGCGTACACCCTCTTCTTTCACTTCTCCTCGCTCATCCTCTCCATGTGTCCAAACCATAATAATAATAGTTACGCTTATTTGAACGTTTAAAATCATCAAAGAAGAGCTGTTATTTTCTTGTCGTTTACAATGCTACAGCAGTTTACACATACGCATGATATTCCTTGCCATTTTCAGCCAAATGGATATCAACACTGATTAGTAAGGGCAACAGGATACAAGTCTGCTTTTTACTACCACTTTTTACCGATAATGTTTCCTGTAGTAGCTTACAGAGGACCTGAAGTGAAGCAGATTGGATTATCAAAGCCCAGCGATGTTTGTAGAAATCACGAGGACATGTCACCAGCACGGTATCTTTTTAAGCTCCAAACGTGAGAGGAGACCGATATCACCAGTTCTGGACGGAACTGTATAATTCTTCCTCCCCGTCCGTTGTGTTTATACAGCAGATGTATTCACGACGGCAGTGGAAACTGCTGGTTCAGGACGGTGTATAATGGGAAGGCTCTTCCCCCTTCTGAAGCGAGATGTTGACAAACGGTATAGCCGGAGGCTTCGGTATTCGCCCCGTGGCCGACTTCCCTCAGATCCACTGCGTCTCCGCTGTTGATATTCCTCATGCCCTTTGCTTACTGTGTTATTCCACTGACGAATTGTAATCATCAGTTCTGCTCTCCCTGGAAATAGTCTTCGCGCGAGGCGAGCCAGCTGTCAGCTCCCCATCTCCGCTACGTCAGTCTCCAACAGTCCGAAGGTCCTTTCTGCTGTGAAAGAAGCTTATTCTGTTTTTCTTATTTTGCATTAGACCGTTCGCAAATCTGCTGCGACAGCGTATCATTCGCAGTGCGTTAAAGTCGCAGCTCATCGCTAATATAATTGTTTATATTCCGTTCATTTTCGTCGTCCGGCTGCCCTAGGAAACTGCACCTCACTCGATCAAGGGGATAGATTAGTCGGGGGTCAGAGGCGCTTCCTACCTACCTACCTACCTACCTACCTACCTGAACCACGCCTGGAGCAAAGACCCGAGGCGAGGTGGTCTCGCAGGTAGTTACTGATTTAGTGGACTCGATGTTGCCAGCTTTCCCTGGCATACCCCAGCAGCCTGGTTCGTTCGTTCCTCCTCAGTCGTCACGGACGAAGGTGAGTGGGAGCCTGTGGGTGGAGTGTCCGTAGATGAGAGTGGGTGTCGGTCAGTGGGAAGAGCAGGGCTGTGGGGGAGTGGAAAGTCGTGAATATCGAGTGGGAATGAGCCGTGGATGGTGATGGATTTTAGATGTGTTGAGCGTGATGGTGATGAGTTGTGGACAGCGGATGAAGATGTGGTCGTGGATGATTGTGGGTGGCAAATAGCGGGGTGGAAATGGGTTCTAGTGCGTGGTTGATGGGTGCGACAGAAGGGTATGTGGATGATGACGGGTAGTGGATAGACGCGGTGGTGGGAAGTGGATCGTAGATGATGATGGGATGCTTGGTGAACGTCGGCCACGTGTGGTCGTGGGTGGATGTGCACCATGCAAGAAGGCAGAAGTAAGTAGAAAGCAGGTGGAGGTAGACCATGGATGACGGTGGATGGCGGGTGGCAAGTGGATGTCGGTGACGCAGGTGGTCGGAGCCGCATGTAAGTGAGAGCAGGCGCACCAGGTGAAGGCGGGCAGCAAGCTCAGGTGGGCAGTGGACGAGAGGATAAAAGTGTGTGGATAATGGAAGTGGGCGGCGGGTGACAAGGACCGTGTGCACCAGGCGGACAAGCGAGTACGTGTAAGCTGATGGCGAGAGAAATGGGGCAGTGATTTGAAGTCGAAGTGGATGTAAGTGGAACTGGGTAGAGTAGGAACGGGTGGACGATGGTGTTCAGCAAAGCTTTGAGGCGTCTAGTGGGAGAATACGAGAGAATAGCAGTACAGCTGGGAGATAATGGGCGGAAACTACGACGTGAAATATTGAACGGTGTGAAATGCAGCTGGGAGAAAAGTGGGCGGGTGGGTGGGTAGGTGGGTGGCAGCGAGTGAGAGCTTTTGACAGCAGGTGAAGGTGTGTGACGAGCAATGATGGATGGCAACAGGATGCAAGTACCTTTAGGATGTGAGGGACTGGTGGAGGTGTGGTGACAGATGATGTTTGGCGGCGGGTGGTGGCAGATGCCGGGTTAGCGTGGGCGGCAGGTAGGAGGAGATGGATGATAGCAGGCAACTGTGAATAAAAAACTATGGAGTGAGGGAGAAGTCGATCGTCAAGAGAGAGCAGGAAGGTGGCACGCGTAGGAGTGGGTAGTGAGTGAGGTGAGGTCTGTGAGTGGGAGACGGATGTGGTTGAGAGATGCGATACAAAGGAAACATGTATCCGGCAGGAGGAGAGGCCCCTTCGCTAGAGGTGGGCGGCAACACTTGAAGTGGGCAAAGTCGGAGGGATATGAAAGTAATAATGGAAGTGGGAACAAACTTGAAGTTTTTTTGGGAGACTGTAGAGAGTTGGAGGAACTGAGAAGTTGCAGGTATATATATATATATATATATATATATATATATCAGCAACAATGAAAATCCTTCATTCGTCAAATTGATTTTCAACAAAGAGTGCCTTGTTTATCATGCGCCTCAACAAATTCAACTTCAGGCAGGCCGTTCAAGGTGTCAGTTCTATTAACTATGACGAGAGTTCAAAAATTTTACGATTGAAAATTCACAAAACGAATAGAAAAAAAATAAACTCTTTGCTATAAGAAGCACAAAATGATATATACTTGGTCCTGAAAGTGTATTCAAAATTGGGCAAGAATAACCAATAAATTAGGCTGCGATGGATGGAAGAAGGAAAAAGAAAAAGGGAATGACTGAGAGAGAGGAAATGAATTTCTGAATACTGTTCTGTGGGCCTTTGGCCATGTCCATTCTTCTGTCAGTCCACAAATGAATGAAAGAGCAGTGGTGATTGCCAGCAATTGTGGTGGGGAGCGGGTAAAGATGAGTTGCCTTTTGATGAACCTGATGATTTCCACGCGTAATTCTTCAACAGTGAACTCTCGAGATTCAAAGGGTACACGTATAACTTACTATTCTTTTTCTTTTTATTCGCTATATCTCTCCCTAAAATTTATTGTAGCGAAACCTTGAAGCTGGAGGAACCCTTTGAAAGGAGTCTGAAGGTTGTATAATCTATCTGTCTATCTATCTATCTATCTATCTCTCTATCTATCTATCTATCTATCTATCTATATATATATATATATATATTGCAGTAGGTCACAATGGTAAGAGTGATATATGCTGATAACCACGAGGAAAATGAAACACGATAGAACTCAAGTGCACTTTCGTCTAATAATCACATCGTCAGGGGAGATACAAGAACGAGATAGAAGACTTAGAACAGTATAAAAAGCTCCTTTCACAAACTCTCCCATACTCAGACACCAACTTTGCAGTTTTTTCACTGGAGTCTGCCACTAGTGCCGTGTCATCAGCAAACAACAAATGACTCATTTCTCAGGTCTCCTTCATCCTTTCAGACTATATACCTGCTCATCTGTCAAAGACCCTTGAAATTATCTCCCTCACCGCCCCATCCATAGACAAATTGAACAGCCATGGTGACATCACCCACCCATGCCGTAAACACACCTACGCCTGGATAATTTCGTCCTCCTCTCTACTTGCTCCCACACAGGCATCACTTTTTTCTGATAAATACTCCTCACTGCTTGTCAGACCTTTCCTCCCACACCGTATACTCGTATCGCCCTCCACAAAGCATTTCATCCATGAATACCACATACAGAATCTACTTTTTCTCTAAGTACGTCTCTCACCCTTTCTTCAACGTAAAGACCTGATCCACACATTCTCTACCATTCCCGAAACCATACTTCTCCTCTCCTACTCTGATGCTCTTTGCATGCCACCGTCCTCACAGTAACCACCTCCTACATACAACTTTAATACCATCCACTCCAGCCTCCTTGCCACACTTCATTTTACACAAGGCTTTCACCACCTCTTGTCTCTTTACCTAACCAATCGCCATGACTCCCTCACTTCATATACCTCAAGACCCAAACACACTACATCTGCCACCCTTACCGCTCTCTGCTCATACATTTTCCTCTTTCCGAATTTCTGCAAATCTTCTTCCTCTTTGCGTTCATCAGACATCCCACCAGCTGTCTCACTCAGCACATTCACGTCCAAGAGTCTCTCTTTTCCACGCCTATCACTCAATATGTAATCCAGTAATGACCAATTATCGTCTAATCTACTCAACCATGTATACGTACTTAAGTATGTCCCTCTTTTTAAACAAATCATTTCCAATAATGTTCCTTTTCAGCACAATAACCCAGAAGATGTTCGTCACTTCTATACACTTTACTGAAAATCCCATACCCCTTAGTTATACCCCATACCTCTTAGTTATAACCTATACCCCTTAGTTATACCCCATGCCCCCTAGTTATACCCTTGACTACCACATTACTTACTTTCGCAGTATAATCACCCATCACTAATACCCGATCTCCTGCATCAAAATTGCTGACACACTTGTTCAGCTGTTCCCGAAACACTCCTCACCGATCTTCTCGTGTCCAGGTGCGTCAGTACTAATAAACACCCACCTCTTGTGATCCAGTTTAATTTTTACCCACATCAGTCTGGAGCTCACTTCTTTACACGCCTTCACACACATTCCGACAACTCCCGCTTCGGCAGCAGTGCAACCTTCTATTTAGTTCTCGTCCTCTTACCAACCCACGGCTCTACCCTTAAGGCATTTGTAAACTATTCTTCCACCCTTACCCTTGAGCATTGACCTTATCCTTGAGCTATGACCTTACCCTTGAGCTTTGAACTTTGTTTCACTCTCGCCTTCCGTTTTGTCAGTGACATATTCAAAGAGGAAAAATTATCCACAAATACCTTGACATTACCAAAATAATTTTTCATAGAGTACCGTCCAGCAGCTTTCCTGCCTCTCACGAAAGAGTATTATAATTCACATACATGAAAGTATGTGGCTTCCATTTACTACCATGAAGGTAAAGTACAAAAGACCATACCTAAGACATAAAAAGAAATAACAGATTAACAGAATGAATTATGTTCTAGACCCATATTTTCTAGACCCACATCTCGAGCATTCAATTTTACCGTAGATTTTATTGTCATTTTTCTGTACTTTTCAAACGCGAACCGAAACCTTCCTTTCTTCGTTGTAGAAAGAAAACTATAACAGAAAACGTTTTCTGCAATGGTATTCAAATCTTTCTATCACCTTATTTCCATTTATATAATTGAAACAGATATATCATCCCATCACATACATGATATTGTCCACATACGAAAAATTATACGTAACCAAAAGCATGATAATGATTCCAGTGATTGCTTTTACTTCATAGCTTCCTTTACGAAAACGTTATTTCTTGTTTTCCGTGCACGCATAACAGGAAAACATGTGTGGCAGAGGGACGATATTATACCATGTCGAGTTGCACAGAATACACGAGACCGCTCGTTTCGCTTCCCCGTCCGTAGACCCGGTGATGTTATGACGAGGACCTTACCTGCATGTCGCAGGATATAAACACTGACAAGGGTACACAGCCAGGCATACGCTGAAAGGTACGACTGTCACCATTTCCCCTCCCCCACACACCCCCCTTACTCTAATTAATTTCAGAGGCTTTTGATCTCGTTAACACGAGCACGGACAGCCAATTAGCGTCGGGGCAGGAGGTAAATTTGCGTCCTGAAGGCATATTTGATTACATGTATTTTCATTCACGAGTTCAAAGTTGCTAAGGTGCAGGAAATATGCAGAGAGTACAAGCAGAAAAAAATGAATTATTTGTGTTTTCAGACGAGTTCTCTCTCCTCAGTAGCTGACGCTAGAGCTGCCCTGCCAACTCTGCTCGTCTCTAACTTACTCCGATATTTTCCCCTCGTGTTTTTCCTCCATCAATTAAGATTAAAGCAGATATTTTCGGGTCAGCTAGCATAGCTATAGAGGAAAGTTTTTGAGATCCACATTCTGAAAGGGCTCTTTCAAAATACATATATCTCATTAGCAGTCATGCTTCAAGGCTCTGCAGTCACTTTAACATGACTTTGATGAAATGTCTACACTGAGCATTTTCTCCTCTGCTTCCATGAAAATAAAATCCCTCCTCTCTCTCTCTCTTCTACAGAACTCATTCCCAGCTACACCCTCAAAAAAAAAAAGAAAAAAAGAGTCATAATTCAACATCAAACTGAATGCTGTGTGATTTGTAGAAACTTTTCGTGTCGCATCCATGTTGGATCTTTATGATTCACCTCCTAGTCCTGCATCTTCTGCGAATTTGGAAATCTTAGATATGAGAGAGAGAGAGAGAGAGAGAGAGAGAGAGAGAGAGAGAGAGAGAGAGAGAGAGTACCTAGGATGACATGGGAAGGACAGGCAACAGAGAGCGCTATTGACTCATTGCAGGTCATCTGCTTCGAACTTAAATCTAAATCTGTATGTTCCTGTATCAAATATATGAAGTAAGGATTGAACACTAAGAAGGCTCCTTTTTCCCCATTCTCCACTCCCTCCGGCAACAACAGCCCCCAGGAACAAAAAGAAGAAAAAAAAGAAAAAGAAAAAAGAAACGAAGAACAAGCATGCGTTGATGAAGTAAGCCTGCATGGAAGTTAACAAGAGAAAACGAATGCGAAATCCAATCACAAAGTCTTTATGCAACGTCCAACCCTCTGCTGCAGTTTAGTGTGTTCTCAGCGTCTGTAGTGAGAGAGAGAGAGAGAGAGAGAGAGAGAGAGAGAGAGAGAGAGAGAGAGAGAGAGAGAGAGAGAGAGAGAG
>JAYMFT010203390.1:0-11633 GCA_038088735.1 Panulirus argus | reverse complement strand
TATATATATATATATATATATATATATATATTGGTGTTTCCGCATCCGCCTGTTGAGGTTACGCCGTGAGAGAAAAAGTCACTTTGGCGAGGCTGTTTCATAATCAACTGACGAAGGACAGTAATTTCATCGAGGAGTTTCTTGCAATACCTTGCTTCTGATTGTAGCGCAACCTTGAAACTGGAGCATCATCCTAGACGCTAGGATAATAATAATAATAATAATAATAATAATAATAATAATAATGATAATAATAATAATAATATCAATTCACTCATGTTCACTTCTTATAAGCCCAGCCCAGCCATGCGTGCATTCTTTCTAGTGTATTATCTTCATGTCGTCATGACAAACAAATGGAGAACAAGTCACCATCCATGCATGTAGTTCCCTTTAAATACATTTTACTGTTTATTCAGGTTAAACCTGACGCTGGCATACATTAAACAGACCAGTTTATATCTTGGGATTGGTCGGGCCCCAAAACGGTCTGTCACAACTCGCCGCTTCACAGCGGAAATCTTGTATAATATTTCCGTATTATATTATATCATCATACTACTTCCTAACGCGTTGGGCTTTACAATTTTTGGTTTCTTTTGTAGCTTCTTCAACTCGTCTGTGAGTTTATTAAATATCCTATCTTAATGTTATTTCACTAATCTTTCTTATTCAAGTAATTTCCATTGTCATTTGAAACCGACTGGTGAATCGTCGGTGAGAATGACCCGCTCAAGGAACACTCCCACGCCTTCCACAAGTGCAACCCAACTGGAATTTCTGGACACTATTTGCTGAGAGTCAATTGCTGTAAAGAACATCAAAAATGGAAACCAAACCGGCAACCCACAATACACAGGATATCTAAACACAGACAAAGATGAAATAAATTATCAAGCGTTATACAACAGTGAAACTATAATAAATGTCCTTTAATTTGACTACTTTTCGACACAAATCAGGAGAAAACTTCAAATGATCTTAATCAACAACGCAACATGACTTACAGATAAACAGATGAATAAATAAATAAATCAGGAACCCTCCTATCGATATCTGTATTTTCCTTTACTAAACTGAGTTTCGCGGTCTCATAAATAAAAGTTCAAAGCACCAGATTTCCCAAGCGCCTGTCGCCTGGATTCAGAAGCTTTACCAACCTCATCACTTCATGAAATATTCAAGACACTAAATGTGGCCATAAAAACTCGCACGAATTCTCGTGCCGGTTTAAACCACTTAATAAGTAGATCAACTGACCAAGCTTGGCTAACAAGTAAACAGGAGACATGCTGAAGTGGGTGGCAGAGAAGCATATCCTCTATCCAAAGCCTTTATGAGGGGCTAAAAATTTTTGTCCAAGATGATTTGTAGCAACAAAAAATACCCAAATTTGGATGATGACACTCATAAGTGTATAAATATTTAGTGTAACATGTAATGAATTTGACGTTCTTCTTGACTGAATATGTGAGTATGGTGTGGTTAGCGTTCATGACCAGGCCGCTCATACGTTCGGATCCTGACAACGGCGGTCGGTCCACATTCAACCCAGCTGTTCATCCATCCCTAAGGGTTGGTTGATAACATAGGTTAAGTACTTAGCTCCGCATATGTATGAACACATTAGATAACTTTGCGGTTTCTGAGTTATTTGTATGTTAAAAGTCAATTACTATTACTAGTAATATGCTCATAAAACTGTAAAGAGATGTTGTATCGATGTAAATTCATTTTGAGACTCGACCAATACTGCATGAAAATATGTATGCATGATATTTGATAACATAACGAAGGTGATAGTTACAATCAATGAAGCTTTTCGCATGATTTTGCTGGCAGAAAAAAAGATAATTGTAAACTCTCGCCATTGTTTTGGGAAGGGGCTGAAAAATGACAAGGTTATTTCATTAGTCACTAATGTAAATCACTCATTTAAATATGTGTAGATACAAATTTATTTTTCTTTCGATGGAGCAAAAGGGTGACAGTAACTGTATGAATATATGTCACCATTATCAAGTTTATCATATACTGTACAGCTTAAGGGGGGGGGGGAGGGTGTCGTCTGCCCCTGTACCCCCCACCCCTTTTCCCTCTTGGATACGGCCCTGAACATGATCGTGGACTCGCCAGGGAGTTCGGGTCGACGATCCGGGAAAATCCTACTTTGAGATGGACATCAAACTGCAAAATGGCCCCCCCAAAAAACACTGCTTTCCCATTTTACTCAAATGTGAGGAATCAATTTTCCTAAATGACTCGGTCTGCCCCGATTCTGGGGGTAGATGCCCCCAAACCCGGGGTAAGGGATATGATTCGTAAACAGTGGATGCGCGGGAAGACGCTGTGAATGAGCAGCTACATTAGCAATGATGATCTAATCAATGACTGTGATTCGATATACATTTTGTAACTGTTTACTGAAGATATGTTAATACATGAAAGCGCTCAGAATCTCGTTTCCTTTTTCATGTTTTTTTTCAACATTATCTTTAAGTACAAATATATACCAAAGCCGCGAAATTAAAATCTTAAGAATTCGCATCAAAAAGTTACATAATTCAAAGACAGACACAATAGAGAACTTAATAAGCGGAGGAAAATGAAGTCTGGCATTCATGACCAGTCTAAATTTCCTACTGCGTTTTTTTTTCACTGAAATCTATATCATCAGATCTATACATAAGAGAAAGATGGCTCCATTAAGAATTAACCCAGTCAATTTTTGCACCCTGACATATCACAATGGCGCCTGCACACCATATATTGTGACGTCATGAGAAAAACAAGAACTTAAATGCCAAGAGCAATCAATATTATGAATAATATAATACGGTAATAGTACATTAATACAATCTTTATGATACATTCCTTCATTAACACGAGTAGTTTTTTTTATGCATGTTCGCCACTTCCCTTTGTTAGCGAGGTAGCGCCTGGAACAGACGAAGAAATTGCCACATTCGCTCTGGTTGTTTAATCCACCCGAACCAGAAACCCCCTGTTTACAAGCAGGCCCCACAGACCTGTCCATGGTTTACCCCAACAGAAGCATTTCAAAAATGCAATCTTGTTCCTCCTTTAAAAGTGGCATTTTTAACCAATGATTTCAATAACGCTTTGTCAGTTCTTGATATATATATATATATATATATATATATATATATATATATATATATATATATATATATATACGTACTTCTGAACGCATGCTATACAACTGTTTGCTGTTACGTATCCATTTTAAGAACATTTCTTCACTTTGTGCCTTAAATACAATCAAAGATTTCCAAGTACAGAGAAGTATAGTACACCATCACAACTAATTTCGACCTCCCCGTTCATCCGCTGGTACAGCGCTGTCTTCTATATGGCCATGAAAAGCCTAATCTTCCTTTCATTATTTTTACAGCGCGCCACCAGCACTGTCCATCAATATCCCGAGTCA
Organism: Panulirus argus; assembly: GCA_038088735.1. Taxonomy (NCBI): domain Eukaryota; kingdom Metazoa; phylum Arthropoda; class Malacostraca; order Decapoda; family Palinuridae; genus Panulirus; species Panulirus argus. The sequence continues at coordinate 8,182 of JAYMFT010203390.1, read as the reverse complement.
GGTTTCTGGTTCCTGTGCTGCGATGAAACGCCCTAAATCACGCGCTTGCTGCTTCCATTGTCATGCATGTATAAACCCAAGGAACATCGATGGAAAAACCTTCAGCTGGAGAAAATTGGCAGCAGCCAAGCCCGCGCACAGGGAGGACGGCCGGACGGGCCACGCACAGCCTACCTATCTCTATTCAACAATTCAGACATATTCATGTCCTTCTTTGGACAGACAGTGCCTTCCATGCCAATCTTGGCTCACTGGTCTCGTACTGTAAATGTAATTTTTTGTTTAAATTCCTATTTTTTTTACGGGAGTGTGGACACGCCAGTGACCTGAATACTATTGATCGTCTTTGTTTCTTAGAAGTTTTACAGTCTCGGTTTTACTTCAGAGAATTTTTTCTCTTAGTCTTATTAATATTTTTCAGTCTGACTTGTCCTATTTCGATAATAAAAGATCAATAATTTGTAATTATAAACCATTAATGCGAGTCTGCGAATCACAGGGAAACTGCTGGAAAAACAAAAAATAGGACACTTCCCACAGTACATACGACGCGGCCACTGTGGAAACTAAATCCATGACTTCAATTCGTAGAAAAATTATATGAAGAAAACATTAAGCAAAACTAGTGAAGCAATTAGTAATCAACATACCTTCTGTTCAAATCTTAAATGATGATATATAAGGACATATCTGCATATATATATATATATATATATATATATATATATATATATATATATATCACAGCAACTGACGCTACACAATAAACATGCACCACCACCACATCGCGCTGTTACAACACAATGGTTTACCCAAGCTTGAATAATTACATCCCACAGAAATCCCGTACCGACCCTCTAGACCCAAGACAGACATGAATCCAAACAGCATTCTCCTGTAACCCTGAATGATCAACTCCCACTCCACAACACTCCGGCCTTACTAGGCATCACATGCGTCACACACACACACGGCTATTACTTCCCACACCACTAACCTCAGCACAAAAGCCATTAACAGACAAAAAAGTCCTCACAACATTTACTGGCACCAACTTTGGACATGAAACTAAGAATACCTCAGCGTGCTCTACAGACAATTCGTCCGCTCCAGTCTAAACTATGCCTCACCTGCATGGTCGTCCATTCTTTCAAAAGCAAACTCAAACAAGCAGACAGCCACACAAAATAGAGCACCCAGAATAATCAGTCTGCTTAACAACCACCAACATTCAATATGCAAAACGAAACAAAAATTAATTCAAAATCATCACATCCCAAAATCCTCAGCACCTAAGTCTTGGTAACAGCACTAGACCACTGCCACCCATACCATCCCATAACAAACCACCAGATCCCAAGCAGAAATAAAAAGCACATTCCCCCTCCCCCAACAAACACAGCAATGATAAAACATATTCACACTGTTATGTTTCAGCAAACACTAAAGAACGACCCAACCTTCTTCCCCAATCCTAAACGCCACTCCACTGAACATACACTGACTTGAAACCACACTCCCTAGACATGTACGAGTTACAGCTTTCATCTGAGCTCCGGACACCACGCATCTCTCCAGCATATCACACGAGCCCCACTGAAGGCACTGAGCATTTGCGGCTCACTGGTCCAACACTCATGCCATACAAACTAACAAAATCACAACACTTCTCGTCCTGCGGCCCCTCCTGGTAGACGTGGCTCCTTTCCTGAGAGCTGTGAAAGCAGTAAAGAAAGGGCCATCGAGCAGGAAGGTAAGATAAGGTATATGTGATGATACACAGGTGATGAAAAACTGTTGAGATAGCTTTAGCGTCATACCAACACATCGAAAACCTTCCTCAGACTAGCTGCATAACACCGTCCATCCACCGCAGCGGAGGGGACCTCCCCACCTAACCAGCTGCACGCTACCGTCCATCCACCTCAGCGACGGGTCACCTACAGGTTTGTAGCCACCTACTCACCTGGATCATTAACGCGCCACCACAAGTGACGTGTCCCGGTCGAACCACCTGCACTCTCCTCCGGTGACCTCGCCCCCAGCCTCCTGCATACCCGGGCGGGCGCATCGTCCGCAAGGACATGCTTCTTGCAGGGGCACCTCCTACCACCTGCGGCACGCACCACCTACAGGAATAAGCACAGACTCGCCACCTGCAGGAACACGCTATCGTAAGGACATCAGCAGGGCCACATCACCCTCTAGGACAATCCACCTACAGGAAAACTACGTCTACAGTGACGGGCCAGCCCTTAAGGAAGTGCTCGTCACGCAGGTTCTTTGTTTCTCCTCCATCAGCTGTTTTCCTCAGACTCAACGGGTCACAGCAGTCAACACCAGTAGCCCTTGGTTGTGTACAAGGTGTAGACCTCTCAACACCTTTACCCCATCCCAGCAGACACTGAATACAACACGTAAACCTCTCAACACCTGTATTTTCTCCCCTTAGGCACTGTATACAATAAATAAAGCTGTCAACACCTGTAATCCGTACCCTTCAACACTGCACACAAAACTTAAGAATTCTTAACACCCGAAAGAATCCAAAAAAAATAAAAAGCTACGGGTAACTGTACAGTACCTGTAGATAACCGTGCAACCTGTATATCTTGCCAGTCACCTCTTTGAGATGGACGCAGCACAGCCATGCCAAGCGAACGTAAATCCCTAGGACAAGCGGTGAGCTCAGCCCGGCTGCCCGAGTCACGCCACCGACCGACCGACTCCCACTATTGTGAGCGAACACACTAGGTGGGCGGAGATCACAGACCCCCGCTCCCTTGGACCGGCCATTTACTGCCTCCAGAATATATTCCTCAGAAAACAAAGGCAGGGCAAAGCTTGACATACGTTTGACATTCAGAATTTTATATTGTTATGTTTCTCTGTTTACCCATTCTCTCTCTCTCTCTCTCTCTCTCTCTCTCTCTCTCTCTCTCTCTCTCTCTCTCTCAAGATATACATAACACAGCAATGGCAGACTTAACATGGACACTTCCAATACGACAAAATAATTCCCTGGAAAGAGGCTACAGGCCGATATACTGACACAAATTGGAATGAGATCATCAGACAACAACAGCATCAACGTAAACACATAACTTTATTTATGAGAGGATAAAGACGATCTGTTAAAGGATCAGAACCGCTTGAAAAGGAAGAAAATGTGACGCGAAAGTTACCAATAGACCAAAAAATGGCAGAAGAAAAAGGGCAAGAATAAGAGCAGAAGAGCACTGAAAACACAGAAAATGTCTTCAATAAGCAGAGAAAAATATCAGAAGAACTGGAAGGAAAAAAAATCAAGAATTACTCACAAAGAAACGATGGAACATCACAAGAAAAACTAAATGTGGGTAAAGGAATACAATGTATGTAACAGAATCCAATAATCTATTTTCATAAATGAATAAGGTAAGAAAAACTGATAACGGTCTTCATAAAGCGGGAGAAAAATATATAAAGAAAATATGTAAGACGGTAAATGACCAGCATAAACCAGTGTTCAGTACACACAAAAAATGATAGAAGAAAATTAGATCATGACATTTAATGGACGTGATGACAACGCTATAACAGATGTTGAATGAAGACATTATCGAAAGCAAGAGACAAACTTAAAAAAATGTAACCCAGCGCAAGAGCCTGATGGAATTCCAGACATTTAAAAGAACGACCGTTAGAACAACATATGAGAAAAAACAAAGATGAAAAAAAGCTTAGAAGATGTTTGGAAAATGGCACGTGTAACGCCAAGACACTAAGGAGGATTTAATCTCACACCACAACAGTACAGGGCAGTTAAACTGATATCATATGAAGGAAAAGTCTACGAATACGTTGTGAAAATAAGACGTATTGGAACACTTGATCAATTATTTTAAACGCATACACAAAGGTCGTGGGTCTGTGCCAGGTAAGCATCCCCAAGTTCGACTTAGGTTCACCTCAAAAGCATTTCTGGAACTGACGCAAAGGAACAGAATGTACATCGTTTTCCTTGTCTTTAATGAAAGCATTTTTGGTAAAGTTAACTACAGAATTCTATTAGGCATAGTGGCGAAAAAAAAAAACTAGGAATGTGGATGAAAGAGTTTGGACCCAAGAGAAAATTCAAGGTAGTAGAAAACGGAACCGTCTGAAGAAGTTCCTTCGGGGGTTCCTTATTCAAATATGATGCAATGGTGGCAGGTATCCTCAGTCAGGGCCGATAAGATACACTTTTTAATAGTTTGAGCAAAATATCTTTACAAACGCGATGGCTACGATGGTTCGCTAACACACATTATACCTGGAATTTATTTGACGAAATGCCACACGAAAATGTACCTATCAACTGGTTTTTGACAGAAAACAATATGCACCTTATAACTTTTCTAGATGCCAGGAATCCACACATTAACCCCCCACTCACTGGTTCACAAGATTTCGGACAGAAAATCCCCCTACTGGTTTACAAGATATGGGGACAGACAGAGCCAAATGCTAAGTCAGGACCATCGAACCACATAATGAGTGGTATGATACAGTGAACCTTTACAACGAGAGAGAGATCTATGTGTTCAATTTGTGCATAAGCATCCCAAACTGCGTGTTATATGGTCGCCGGCCATGGAACTGAAGAAACAGAACACATAAACTAATATGAGAGTCGCAACTCCATATCTCATAATCTACGCATGGTAGCAGATACTGGGTACACAATAAACGTGTCAGACTTAAAAGTCTCAAATATGTGGCTTAAACAGGGTAATGAAATCTGCAAGCATGCAGGAAGGCATAGTGAAAAGATACTTCAGTATGAGTACTCGTAACAGATGATGGGAGCAGCTTCAACACCTCCTGAAGAGAACCGAGAATTGTACCAGCGGAGAGCAACAGCCTTGTAGATCAAGAGAGATATATGAGCCCTGAGCACAGTCTCGTCGTGGGTATGCAGGGAAGTGATCTCTCTATCTCTCTAAGCATCGTTTATGACGTAAGGAAACACACTTCTCGATGGCAAGTGATGGAGCGCTTTCCTCCCATTCGCCTTATCTCTACAGCTCCTCTCACAATCACCCTTATCTCTATGGTATCACTCACACTCATCCTGTCACTTCTCACACCTAATCTTATCATTTCAGCACTTTTCACACTCACCTCTGTCACTGCTGTAGCCATCACACTTACCCCTGTCACTACCGTATCTCTCACACGTACTCCTCTCCTTGCTGTATCTCTCACATGTACACCTCTCCCTGCTGTAGCTCTCACACGTACCCCTCTCCCTACTGCATCTCTCACATGTACCCCTATCCTTACCGTACCTCTCACACGTACCCCTCTCCCTGTTGTACCTCTCACACGTGCCCCTCTCCCTACCGCACCTCTCACTCTCGCATTCTAGAAGTCATTTCAACCAGGTGTAACATATTTCTCCGGGAGACTATAAACCCTCTAGCGTAAGCGATGAGACGAGAGATGCAGTAACCAGTGTAGCAGATTTGTCTCTCCTGGACGAGACATCCGACTCCCTAAGAGACACTACACCCAGGAGTGTTTCTCCTGGTGAGATTAACGACCCCTCGAGAGATACTACAACCAGAAGTGTCTCTTCTGATGAGATTAACGACCCATCAAGAGACACTACACGCTGGAGTGTCTCCTCATGAGGCTAACGACCCATCAAGACACACTACACCCGGGAGTGTCTCTCCTCATGAGACTAACGACCTTTCAAGAGACACTACACCCAGAAGTGTCTCTCCTGATGAGTCTAACGACCCCTCAAGAGACACTACACCCAGGAGTGTCTCTCCTGATGAGATTAACGACCCATCATGAGACCCTACACCTACGATACGAGGAGAATGAGACCATCATTCCCCCAGGTGTGGCTGGGGTAGCCAGCTGGGGATTTAATCAATAGGTAAACAGACCAGTCAGGCGGGGTGACTCCTTATACGGTGCCCAGGCCTGCCCTGGCTCGCTGACCCCCCCCCACCGCCCCCACACCCCTGTATACACAACCCCCTCTGTATACCGACCTCCCCTGTAACCTGACTCCCCCCACCTCTCCTTGTACATAACCCCCCCCCCGCTGTACACTGACCTCTCCTCTGTACACCATCCTCCTCTGTACACTGACCTCCTTTGTACACTGATCCCCTCCGTATACCGAATTCCTCTGTACACTGACCCCCTCCGTACACCGAATTCCTCTGTACAATGACCAGCTACGTACACTGACCTTTGTACATCGACCCCCTCTGTACACTGACCTCCTCCGCACACCGAATTCCTCTCTACACTGACCCCTGTCTGTACACTGACCCCTCTGTACACCGACCTGCACATATTCCACTCTCTAGCGGCCTGACACTTTGCGTAAACCATTCCTCAGTAAACTTTTCTACAGAGATTTTGGTATTTCTCTATCGTTCCCACGTGTGTGTGTGTGTGTGTGTGTGTTTGGGCCACCTGGCACTCCACCCTACCCTAAGCTTAAGCTGGTTTAACCCCCACCTGTCCTCTCCCCCATCCTCGCTCCTCAGCTCAAGCTGGCCAGTCCACAACCAAAGCTTCTTCGCCCTCTCCCTTCCCTCCTCCTCAGCTTGAGCTGGTCTGACCCTCACCTGTCTTCCCCTCCCCCCCCCCATCAGCTCAAGCTGGCCTGACCAGCCAGCCCTTCACGTCATCATTAAATGTGTACGGGGCCGCCCGGGCCACACCGGCTCACCCCCAGCATACGTATGTCTTGACTTCTAAAGTATATAAAAGCATTACATCAGCTAAGCGGCTGAGGCGGCGGCGGTGGGGGGGAGGGGGATGGGGGGGAGGAGCAGATGACGCAAGACGCTTCCTTTTAAAACAATGTCCTCATTGTTGTCTCCCGCGAGACCACTGTCCGCCGCCCACGCTATCAGGTGCAGTGCCATTGTCCTGAGGTGTATAGGAAGTGGCATACACCCCTGACCACTGCTGGACACCTCACAGGGCCAGGGGGAGGACCTGACCACTGCTGAATACCCCATCAGGTCAGGGGAGGACCTGACCACTGCTGAACACCTCACCAGGCCAGGGGAAGGACCTGACCACTGCTGAACACCCCACCGGGCCAGGGGAGGACCTGACCACTGCTGAACATCTCGCCTGGCCAAGGGGAGGACCTGACCACTGCTGAACACCCCACCAGGCCAGGGGACATGCCCCCTGGGTCTGCATGAGACATAAATCGCTCGTACGTTATATCACCACAACTACCTGGCCATGTGTGTGGTGGTCTCCGCTACACATACACACACACACACACACACTTACACACACACACACACACACACACACACACACACACACACACACACAGCACCTGGAGGATGTCGTCCGTCTGTGGGAGTGCCTGGCGGGGGCGAGCCTCACCTCTGGTCCAAACAAGTGAAGGCTGGTGCCGCCTGAGGGGCGTGGTGGTAGCCCGACAAACCACACCACCAAACCTGCACCAGATAAAAAGGCAGTCCGACACAACAGCAGCTCGTCAGGAGCTAGTTTTAAAAGATACCAACGCATGTTGAGGTAACTGGGGTGACCAGACGAGAGCAGACACTCGCACATCCAATGTCTCTAACAGGGACTCAACCACACATTTGTAGGGTGAATGTATACTACAACAGACTACAAGATGTTGTGACCGCTACATTAATGCTAGGTTGTTGGTACTTCAGGAGCGGTTTAATTAACTGTAAATGTTATTAATATGAACTGTAAAGTGCATGGAGACGTATGGACACAGTCAAACTATGCCTTAGTTTGTGAGGAAACTGGATCTCTTAGAGACGAGATGTAAACAATCCCTGCAAGAAGTACGACACGATCCTGCTATTAGTGTTGAGATGACTGCAATTTTCAGACTGTTTACTTTCCGTATCAAAATGAACCTCCTGTAGGGAAGGTCTCGTCAGCTTATGCAATGGATCAATTTTGTAGCATCCGGTGTCATAATCGTCTCTCCATTGGCGTCTGACAGGGACACTTGGTGACTGTGATCCCCTCTTGCTCCTTCGCCCACGGGATGTGCATAGCCGCGCTACTCTCCCCCAAAGACTCCCAATGCAATCTTAAGTTCGGTAGAGAGGATCACCCACCCCTAAGAGGCTGGTCGATAAAATGAGTACCTGGCTCAGGTAAAGAAATATATAGA
>JAYMFT010203379.1:0-11633 GCA_038088735.1 Panulirus argus | reverse complement strand
ACACACACACACATATATATATATATATATATATATATATATATATATATATATATATATATGTATGTATATATATTATTCCTTGTGGCAGGGAGAGAAATGATACTGCCCACGTACCTCCTGCGTTCTGTATAAGGCGACTAAGAGGAGCGGGATCGAGGGGCTGGAAATACCTCCCGCCCTCCCAGTATTACTTTTCAAAAGCAGGATCAGAGGAAGGAGCCAAACGAGGATCTTTTTTTCCCTTCTAAGGCTCAGTAATCTCTTTTGGACGCTTCCTCGCTCATGCGAGAACTAGCGACCATGAATGAAAGAAAACGAATATATATTTCATACTTGTTCGCCGTTTCCAGCTTAGTGAGGTAACGCCAGAAACAAATGAAGAACGGTCTCACTTGTTTACAACCACAGGCAAGCCCCAAAAAACTCTGTGGTTTTTCCAAACTATTTCGTACGCCTTGGTTCAGCCCAAGAATGGCAGGTTGCCCCACCCCGTATATTACATTTTCTTTTTCTATCATGCACGTGTCGCACCCTCCTGCATGTTCAGGCCCCGATAACTCTTAACCTTTTCACTCCATCTTTCCATCTCCTACGCGCTAAACCTGCTGTCATGACAAAGTCCCGTGTTGGGAGGCACTACCCTTCTGGCAACTATACCTCTTTGTCAGCTTCTCTTCATTCGTCATCTCCGTATGTCCAAGTCATTTTAGCACACCCGAGGCAGCTCTCTCAATCACGCTCTGCTTATACTCACAATCCTTACGTGATCGACCGCAACCACAGGGCATATTGTCCTCAAGCATTTCATTGCAAATACATCCACTCTCATCTGTTTAGGGCCCATCTTTGCCGTCACAGACAGTTACCTCTCTTTCCACACACTCCTCAGTGCACCCTGAACTTTTACCTTCCCTCACCCATCCTATGGTTTACTTTAGCATCCACGGTTCCATCCACTGCTATGTCCACTCCTAGATATCTAAAACATTCCACTTCTTCCACGTTCTCTCCACTCACACTCGCATTAACCTTTCACTTCCCTCTGTTAATCCCCATACCATTAATGTACTCTTTTCATACACTCTCCCAAAATCACACACCATCTTCTGCAGTTTTTTCCTTGAGTCTGCCACCGAAGCGGTGCCATCTGCAAACGACAACTGACTCACCTCTCAAGCAACCCCTCCCCAGCATATTGTAGGTTCGTACCTCTCTGCAAGACTCGCATTTACCCTGCACATCACCCAATCCAGAAACATATCCAACAACCATAGCGACATCACACTTCATTTATACAGACCCACTCACCTGCAACCATTCACCTTCCTCCCTTCCAACTTGCACTCACACATACCTTACGGTAAAAACTTCTTGGTGCTTCACTTAACTTTCTTCCCACACTGTATATTCGAAACGCCTCCCACTAGTCACCTCTCTCATCCCTACCGTACGCTTTCTCGAAATCGATGAATTCCACCTGCATATCTTTCTCTTTCTCACACATATTTTACAGATGCCATAATGCTGTACAGGTCCGAATTAAGAGAAGAAATGTGTTCAGAAGGAAATAAAACGGTGTGTCAGAGTGAGAAAAGCAAGGAAGGGAGGAGAGGTACATGGAGTGGATTTGTTGCCGAGAGAATAACAAAAGTTAGAGGTCAAGGAAAGATTCGTTTAAGAAAAGAAATGCACAGGCGATATGACGCTCCTGGATGTTTAAAAAGATCCAACTAATCGAATACCCATTTGTCTTCTTTATAGCCTACGTGAGCCTAAGAGGAGCTAGCCCTGACACCCAGCAAACAGAAGCACGGAGGACATGGGATCAGGAAATAAGGGCATAGCACGCGCGCTTCCAAGACACTACTTAACTCCACCAGCGAGGCTCCAACTGCCACCCGAGTAGTGTGAGATGCACGCGTGACTACTGGGCCGCTAAGTGCCTGAAAATAACTGGCTTGTGCAATCGTAATCGAATACAACTTCGTCCTGTTACCAAAAACACGCATGTTACACTCTTATTTCCTGATCCCACTGTCCTCCGTGCTTGACAGCGAGCTTGGTCAAGAGTTACTTCTAGTGCCCTGGCTTAAGAACTGACGCTTCTGAGACCGTGACGTCTATAATAAGACAAACGGGTATTCATTTACGATCGAATGAGCCGGTCTCTTACAACACTCGATATAGCAGTAGTAACGCCTCCATTTTTTACTATCCGGACCCTCCATTCAGGATCTCGTTTTGTAGATCTATTATCTTTCCAGAGTAGTGACCAAACTGATGGTCCGTACTCAAATTTGAAGTCTGTTTTTTAATGATTTTTCTAGAGGCAATTTTGGTGTTAACCGACCTATACATTGTCAGATATCTTGATATCTTGTCCTGAAGATAGGTTCGGCCCTATGTCAACCCCCAAGTCCCTTTCATGTGTAGATGTCTGTAGTTTGTCTCGCACAAAATGGCAATCAAGTCTCTTTAAGACGCTGATACATGAATAAGAGAGGCCCTAAGAACGAGCCCTGCGGGACACCATTGTATACTCACGTCATTCGGAAAAACACATCACTGACATGTTTCACTTATTCCGTTCTTGCTCAGGTTAAATCTTCGACCCACTGATAGTCTCACTTCCCGGATATCAGGCTGAAAGTACCCATTTCTCTTTTTTTTTTTCTAAACTAAAAGTCACACCCAAGTTGTTCAGGCCTCGGTGATTTGTGGTAAGTGATTCCTTTCCCGTTAGCCTTGACTGTTTCCCTTCATATAGCTTCTCTTTCACTGGTGTTCATTCATACCTTCATATCTTTCACAGTTCTGAGGTAACGCAAGGAAACAGACGAAAAAGATGTATCCACTCATATACAAATATATATACATATAAGTTCATTCACTCACATATAAATACGCAGACATATACATACACCTGTACACATTCATACTTGCACGCTTTCATCCATTTTCGACGCCACCCCGCTCCGCAGGAAACAGCACTAAAGAAATGAAGAAAAAGAAAAAGATAACTTATACATTCCATACTCCTCCCCCTCACCCAATCGCCACCCTCTGCGTCAGTGAGGTAGCGCTAGGAAAGCAGACGAAGAGAGGCCAAATCCGCTCACACTCATTCTCTAGCTGTCATGTGTAATGCACCGAAACCACAGCCCCTTATCCACATCCAGGACCCTCAGACCTTTCCATGGTTTACCCCAGGCGTTTCACATGACCTGGATCAGTCCAATGATGACTCTTTGACCTCAGTATACTACAACATTCCAATTCACTCTATCCCATGCACGCCTTTCACCCTCCTGTATGTCCAGGCCTCGATCGCTCAAAATCTTTTTTACTCCATCCTTTCATCTCCAATTTGGTCTCCCGCTTCTCCTTGTTCCTACCACTTCTGACTCATATATCCTCTTTGTTAACCTTTCCTCACTTATTCTCTCCATATGTCCAAACCATTTCAACCATTCCTCTTCTGCTTTCTCAACCACACTCTTTATTTCCACAAATTACTCTTACCCTTTCATTACTTACTCGATCAAACCATCTCACACCACATATTGTCCTCAAACATATTACTTCCAACACATCCACCCACTTCCGCACAATCCTATCTATAGCTCATGCCCCGCAACCATATAATATTGTTGGAACTACTATTCCTTCAAACATACCCTTTTTTGCCCTCCGAGATAACGCTCTCTCTTTCCACACATTCTTCATCGCTCCCAGAACCTTTGCCCCCTCCCCCACACTATGATTTACTTCCGCTTCCATCTTTCCATTCGTTGCGAAATCCACTCCCAGATATCTGAAACACTTCACTTCCTCCAATTATTTGCCATTCAAACTCACATCCCAACTAACTTGTCCCTCAACCCTGCTGAACCTAGTAGCCTTGCTCTTATTCACATTTACTCTCAACTTTCTCCTTTCACCCCATTTTCCAAGCTCAGTCACCAACTTCTGCAGTTTCTCACTAGAATCAGCCACCAGTGCAGTATCATCAGCGAACAACTGACTCACTTTCCAGGCCCTCTCATCCCCAACAGACTACATAATCGCGTGTAGTTCTGTGCATTTTTCTCTACGCATTAATAACTTCTAACTCAGTATTTGCATATCAGTGTCTCGTTTAATTAGTCTGGTTTCTTATGTTTCGTATATGTTACTTTTTTTCAAGGGTGAAGCACGTTGATATATGTTTGTAATGATGAATAAAGAAATACGGATGATATACGGTTGAGTCCGTAAGTGTGGGAGTAGTTTTAGTGTCCATAAATGAAAATGGATATATTTATGAACAAGACTTTGTACACACGCAAACACACACCCCAGCCTAAGCCAGGTATCCATTTATCGACCAGCCCCGAGGAAAGGAGGAACGCCTAGGTTGGGTGGGGCCCAACTGCCGCGCCCAGGATTCGAACCTATGTGGAACCGCTCCTGGGTGGAATGTATGAGAATGTGTGTTCAAGTGGGTCCATGTGCACGAGAGTCCCTCTGCGTGAGGATTTATGCGCATGGTGGTACGTAGTTGTGAGTACGTACATGTACGTAAGGAGGAAGTGCCCGCGAGGACAAATGTACACACACGAGTGACTCCTCATTACCCATCTGGATTTCTGGGTGGAGTGGAAGGTTTTTTCTCTCACCCGCCTGGCACAAAAGCATTAGTGGATATGACCAACATGAACGCTCGGCTATCGTCCCATCGCGGCGTCGCAAGCCCGTGTCGGAGATGCAAAAGCGCTGGCGGCCGGGATTGAGACGTGGGTGGAGAGGGAGGGTATCTCTCTCTCTCTCTCTCTCTCTCTCTCTCTCTCTCTCTCTCTCTCTCTCTGTATCGTGCGACGTGACGCGTCCCGGGGGTACTGGAAGCGAGGTGGGTCCTCCCTCCGCTGCCCGCTATGCTATCATGGTCCCCATCAAGTGTTGCCACCAGGTCCTCCTCCACAATGGAGCGGGGCTGCAGCCATTACCCACCAAGCGTCTCCTAAAAACATTTCGTCTCACTCTCTTTCTCTATTTCCTTCTCTCTTTCCCTCCCTCGCAGTTCGCGTGTCGGTCAGCACTTCGTCTATGGACGGAGGAGCTTCCTATGCAATAGCCCACAACCGCAATGCCCACTTTTGTCTGAGCTACTTCTACAAGACCTGTAGTCACCTACCACCCACCACCAATACCGCCTCTGCCACAGGTACAACCAGTATCAACTTCTCTGCCACAAATGGTAATGGGACAACTGTATGTGCAACAGTCACAGCTAATACCACACACCGCTCCCGTTAACCCCATCTGCACCTCACTAACAAGCGGAACACTTGCTTCAGCCTAATCATAAGTAAAACAACGAAGAAGAATATATATATATAGATAGGAAGATAGATAGATAGATAGATAGATAGATACCAGAAATCTAAATGAAGCAAGTAACAAGTAGAAAATTCTTTAGCTATAAACCACAGAAATAAACCAACCCTAAGATAAACGGCAGGATTCATGAAATTGAAATTTTAACAAAAATCTCGCTCGAAATTCTTCAGCCTGATATATTTGCAATTGCAAATGTCCATTAGATAGAATTTATGAAGCTTACTGCTGCAGTAAGTAGCGAGCCTGAGGGCATAACGAGGCCATGTACGTGTCAGTGAGGCTGTGGGAGAGTCCGCACCAGCCACCACACCGCTACCTGCTCATACACAGCGTTCAGGGACCTGATACCACAGGCTCCCGCCTCACCGGCGGGGGCATAAAACACGTCCTGCCCGCCTAGGAGGTCCGCTTCATCACTTGTAAACTCGTAATTCTCATTTCTTTTTTTTTTACATTTTCTCTCGTACACACTTCACGTCAGATTAATCTGTAAAACTTCAGGTACCTTCTCTCTCTCTCTCTCTCTCTCTCTCTCTCTCTCTCTCTCTCTCTCTCTCTCTCTCTCTCTCCTGGTAATGTAACTTGCTTATCTCGGCCGCCAGCGCTATCAGCCGAACGGCAGACCTAACCCAAATTGCACCTTTTTCTTAACTGTAACTGATTTAGCAGAGCACGAGTAAAAACGTACCCCTCCCCCGCCCCTCTCGGTACGTGTGACCCAGCCACCGCTTCGAGACTGATTCTTACAGGGTAAGGCATTATGAACATGTGGCTCGAGCCCCTATCGGAGAAGACGCAGCCGCTGAACTCTCGAAGGCGCAGGAGGCGCAGCGAATTAAACATGGACAGGATAAGCCATCAGGATTTGTGTTATACATTCCTTGACCCGCGACGTAATGTAGCGTTTCATGGCGGCTCAGTTACCTTGAACTTTAGCATTTTTTTTTTTCACATCTGCTTTTTACTTCCCCTCCATGGCGACACGTTCCAATTCGTCGACTGCAGCCAGTTTCCTGCGCTCACGGGTATGTTCCAACACCTCCACTTCTCTACGCCCATCCCTTCAGACGTTGAGGAACTTCCCGTACGGTAAAACTGTACACCAGCTTTAGTATCCAACAGCATTTTAGTCAGGTAAATGACATCGCGTTCTGGAATAGGTCAGACTCCTTCCCTGTAAAATGATGGATTAAATATGAAAAAGAAAATATCATAGTCATGGTAAACCCATTAAACCAGTTAAAGAAAGAGAGAGAGACCCAAGCACAGACCGACTAGTCATCATCATCTGTTGTAGTATGTGTTTACAGTAACTCTGGTTTATTTATTCATTTATCTCTTAATCTATTAACCTTGCAGTTTCACACTTTTTTATTTTTTTCCCTTTTCCTCCGAGTGGAAGTGGCAGAGTTAATGCCACACCATATTGCCTGAGAGTTAACAGAGCGAGACCATATAGCTAAGCGGCTGTGCTGGACAGCTGGTATGCTAGGTTTACGAGGACCTAAATGAAAGGCTGGCTCTGCTGATGGTCAGCCAGGCATTAAGACTGAACAAAAAGGGGCCCAACTGTTGAAAATTTATGTGCACAGTGTCTCTAGATCACCTGTTCAGATGTACAGAACAAATTCAAAACTTTAATGAGGATTTTAAAAAAAGAAACCGTCTGTCTTAAAATCACCCATGGTAGTTATGGATGTGTGTGTGTGTGTGTGTGTGTGTGTGTGTATGTGTGTGTGTGTGTGTGTTTTACCACGAGATAGTAGTCGCTCCAGGTGTACCTCTGTCGTGGTGAGATAACGACGTTGAAAGAATATGCGGTAGAGAGATCCCTTTAAGTGGTGTAAGAGGTGACCATGTATCCACGAGGGTGTTTAGCTATGTATCTATAGGGATTTGGCCATGTATCTGCATGAGGATGTCCATGTATGTACAAATTAGTCATCATATACTTGAAGGGAAGTGGCCATTTGTCTACAGGTTTACCCACATTGGAATTGGCATGTGTCTGCAGGTCAGTGTCCATTTGCCTTCTGTTTAGGATGTCCATTTCTAAGAGATTCATGAAGGTTTTTTTTTTTTTTACTTTTCTTTCGCTTCCATTTCAACAAATACAAAATATCCCCTTTTACGGTGGAGTCTCCAGTCACAGACAAAAGTCCACATCAATGCAGACCTTCAATTATTTATAAAGAGGTTAATGCAAGGAGAAAAGAAGGAACAAGAACAAGTATTTCCGAATCTTATATAAAGTGAAAACCTTATCGTCTTAAAACGTGTCAGGTCATAGTTACTTGGAAAGACATGGGTGGGAAGAGAGTTCCAAAGCTTCGAGGTGCAGTGAAAGAAACAGTTATCAAAACGACACACCCTTGAGTTGCCAAGGGCCACACACGGTATAAGATCTTCAGGTTTTGCTTTTAGAATAATTGGATTCCTGAAACTGTAAATGTCAAATGCAGTTTTCTAAGACTCCCAAGGGAATATATTTAAAAGATCTCCAGGATACGATTCGTGACGCTGAACCGTTGTGTTGGCATGTGAGAAAATAATGAGTTTAAGATAAATCACTGGAGTAGATACTTCAGTGGCCCGAAGTCTCCTTAATCTTAGAAGGAAGCTGAGGAACCAACGACCATTCCAGTATTATATCTAAGTAACTAGACTCCCATAACTACAAAGAGGTCGTTGATTAAGCAAAAATAGCTGCAATAACATCGCGTGATTGGAGCAACAGTGATTGATCTACTCGTTCATTCAGACACATAATTCATCTCCCGTTCTTCATTCGTATGTACATTTGCATCGTGTTTGTGCCAACCACAAGCCAATACTAGTGCCTGTGCCTGCAGTTTGATGGCGCTTCCTGGGAATGGGATAAATGACGACGATACACTTTATTCTTTCCACAGTAATAAAGTGTTTTTCAGCACAGCACACGCACCCGACGCCACTTTGGACCGAGCACCCTAATCCCCCCCCCCCTCCGCTATCTTTACCTATAAGTTTGACCTTAGGAAGATAGCGAGGGCACGATAGGCCGCAATTAATGCATATGACAGCCTGAAATAAACTGATATCATACATGAATGGGTAATTACGTTGACAGGTAGTCTAAGAGACAGTACTTAACTAGAACACACACACACACACACACACACAGAGGATTGCCAAATATCAAACAAAATATCAGTAAACTCAGCATTGAGGAGACCAACTTCCCCAGTTATGTAAGCCCTAACCCGTGGGGGCAGAAACATTTTAATTACCACTGCCGGACTCAATGACAGTAACATTTGTAATTACGGCAATTATCAGGTCAGTCGCTTAACCTTTCCTAGGGGTCAGGACACAAGCGACATATAATTAGAGGTTCACTGTTTGAACATACAATAATTTTTTCTCTGAGAGCAAATCCGCTCAGGATTCCACTTTGAAGAACTCATGCGTCCTTGCACGTTTGAACGTTTTGAAAGCGATGGTGCAACATATCAGCACGACGGGGGTACGTACCGTCCTGCTCAAGGAAGGTATGATTGCGCTCAAGGATCGTACCACCGTCTTCGGTATCCGTACCCTCATGCTGAGGGTTTGTATACCTTCATGCTCAAAGGGATCGTGCCATCGTGTTCAGGATTCGTACCGTCATACACAAGGGTACGTACCGTCGTGCAACAAGATTATTACACGCTCCGTTCAAGGCTCAAGGGAGATCACTCCACAGTTATCAATTTCCCTAAATTCACGACATCTTGGACAGTGGTCACGAGCCTTCTCACCGTGCATCAAATTTTTCCCTTTGCGTGCCCCTAAGTCAACCCGCTGTGGGAGGAAATAAACGAGCAGCCATTCCCTTGTAACAGAGGAGATATTCACAAAAATTAGAATACTAACAGAAAGAGGGAAAGTTCACAAGACTGGTGACTTAAGGCTGTGACAGAGAGCGACACAGACATCGGGGGAAAAAAAGCCTTGACATGACTACCTGCTCAGTAGTAGTGGTTATACAGAAACGGTTTCCAGAGACAGGTTGGTAAATATAGATGGCTATAGGTAGATAGATACATATAAGTGCATTTAGACAGAGATAGATATAGATGTATAGATAGATAGATGTGGGAAGTCACAGATTCACAAAGTTTAATACAAAGTCAAGTAGACAGGGAAACAAACAGGCACTGGGAGTACTGGACAGAATGAGAGCGAAATTGAAAGACGTGTAAAGCAAAGTGACAACGTTAGGCTCCGATTACTCCAGTCATTCATGGATCAAGCAGGGACGAATGATGATAAGAAATGATGAGCAGGAATTACACCTGCAGCTCCCAAGAAAGATCAGTAAACTGAAATACTCACAACACAGCTATAAGACTGCTTCCCCCGAGACACATCGATAAAGGTCTTCATGAAATCAATTAGATTTCGGTCACCGTCATCACTGGCTAGCCTCTATGACTGCCGTCCGTCCCGTGTGTTCTGCTGAAGTAGTTATGAATAACTCGCTCTTTTTTTTTTTTCCCAGAATTAATCATCCTAGACTCGTAGCCCCTTCAGACGATAACTGTTGGAGGGGATGTAACTTTTTTTCTTACTCTCACGCTTTCTGTACAGGGATGTCTGTCACATCTGTCATGGCCGTGAAGAATGCCTATTACTCTCCACTTTTGAACCTCCGTATGAATACTTCTTTATTCATACCCTCGAGCGCAATAAACGTCTGGAGGTGAGGATGCTGTATATGAGATCGGCGACTACTGTGATGGCATTTGAGAAACGAAGTCGGAGTCAGCCAAGCATAGACGCCCGGATCCCATAAAAAAGAGGCAGACATGCGTTCCGAAACCTCGACAATTGTCTTAAGGAGGTTCTGGCTGCTCGCGATGCCTGGGCTTAAGTAGCCACCGACCTTTATTGCTGATGAAGGTTACGTTGCGTCGCTTCGTTTCCCCTTGCTACCTCCTCTGACCTCCTCGGCTGGAGGAGGAACACGTGTGTTCAAGTGAGTGAGCTCTCGGACGCAAAGTTACGACACGGCTGCTGATCTTTTACTCTCGAGATGTGGCGTTCGGGTGAATAGATTCCACGTGTGATTCATTGATCATATTACTTGGGATGTGTGTATGTGGGGATTTCCCTGCACAGCTGCTGTCTCCTGTTGCTGCTGTACCAACAGGTCTTACTGCTGCTGTTGCTGCTGCTGCTGTTCCTGCTCGGGCTATTCCTGCTGCTGTTTCCTACCCATGCTTTTACTGCTGGGAAGAAGAGTTGAAATGGAAAATCTTGAAACTCGATACTAACCTTTTGGATTTAGCTGACGTGAAATGACAAGCCATGTCTGTGTGTGTGAGACTGTCTAGTGTGACGAAGCTGGCTGGAGGTGCGTGTTCCTCATGTGACCTGAAGGGGGAATCCATCCACTCCAAAAAGTAGACAGCAGAGAGCAACGTACTTATCTATGCTAATCCAAATACCAAAATTCGAATGAGATGGACAGAGAAGCAGACAAACAGACACGGAGGGGAGAGGTAGAGAGAGAGAGAGAGAGAGAGAGAGAGAGAGAGAGAGAGAGAGACAAAGAGAGACAGACAGACAAAGGGAGACAGACACACATTCAGCCAAGAAAGACAGGCAGAGAAAAATACCGGCTTATAAATCTCGAAGTAATCTTGCCACATCCATTATCGAGCACCCTCTAGCCATCGCCACCAGTGTGAACTTCGAGACTGACCCATATTATAGATAGCAGGCATAACACGAAGCGAATGGGTCTGCACGATAACTAACGCCACTCTATTAATCTGAGATGACCCTTAATGATAGGCCTGAATCATGGTTGACATTGTAATAAGGATTATACGATAGAGCCAGTGAATGGTAGTTATCTTTTTTAAATGACCCTAATTAATCGTTAAGGCTACTTTTAATTTACCTGACCGGATATTAAACGTCGAATATATTCTGTTTTAGAATAACTGAAAATATGTGTCACATAGTAAGTGATATTAAGAGATTTGACATTTAATTTAATGCTCTTCACCCACATAACTCTTTGGGTTCATATCAAACTTATTATCTTAATTACACTATAGCAGTTAATGACTGCTGATCAGAATAAACTAGCTGTCATCTTAATTACTATAATTTTCGTAAATGATAGAGGAATTCGTTATTTATTGTGGTGTACTATGTAATCACTAGCTCTGATATATATATATATATATATATATATATATATATATATATATATATAT
>JAYMFT010203368.1:0-11633 GCA_038088735.1 Panulirus argus | reverse complement strand
TTTCCGTGGTTTACCCCGGACGCTCCACATGCCCTGGTTCAGCCCATTGACAGCACGTCGACCCCGGTATACCACATATCTCACATTCTCGTCCTAGACCCTCACTCGCACACCTTACACCCTCGTCCCACACCCTCACCCCATATATATCACACCCTCATCCTACAACCTCACCCACACACCTCACACCCTCGTCCTACACCCTCATCCCACACACCTCCCACCCTCGTCCTACACCCTCAACCCACACCTCACACCCTCGTCCTACATCCTTAAATAAAACACACCTAACACCCTCGACCCTACACCCTCACCCAACGTATCTCAGACCCTCGTCCTATATCCTCATCCCACACACCTCACACTTCATCCTACACCCTAACCCCACACACCTCACACCCTCGTTCTACACCCTTGCCCCACACACCTCACGCCCTCGTTCTACAGCCTCAACCAACATATCTCACCCCCTCGTCCTACACCCTCATCCCACAGATCTCACATCTTCGTTCTACACCCTCACCCCACAAAACTCACACCCTCGTGCTACACCCTAAAGCCACACAACTCACACCCTCACCCCACACACCTCGTACCCTCACCCTAACCCCTCACCCAACATATCTCACACCCTCGTCCTACATCCTTACCCCACATATCTCACACCCTCGTCCTACACCCTCAACTCACACACCTTACACCCTCGTCCTACACCCTCAGCCCACACACCTCACACCCTCGTCCTACATCCTCAACCCACACACCTCACACCCTCGTCCTACACCCTCAACCCACACACCTTACACCCTCGTTCTACAACCTCAACCAACACACCTCACACCCTCGTTCTACACCCTCAACCCACACACCTCACACCCTCGTCCTACACCCTCAACCCACACACCTCACACCCTCGTCCTAAACCCTCAACCCACACACCTTACACCCTCGTTCCACACCCTCAACCCACACACCTCACACAATCGCCCAACACCCTCACCCCACACACCTCACACCTTTGTTCTACACCTTTAACCCACACACCTCACACCCTCATCCTACACCCTCACCCCATATATTTCACACCCTTGTCCTACACTCTCAACCCACACACCTCACACCCTCGTCCTATACCCTCAAGCCAAACACTTCACACCGTCTTTCTACACCCTCAATCCACACACCTTATATCTTCGTCCTGCACCCTCACCCCACACACCTCACACCCTCGTCCTATACCCTCATCCACACACCTCACACCCTCCCCCTACTCCCTCACCCCACACACCTTAAACCCTCGACCTACACCCTCACCCAACATATTTCACACTTTCGTCTTACACCCTTAACCCATACACCTCCTACCCTCGTTCTACACTCTCACCCCACATATCTCACATTCTCGTCCTAGACCCTCACTCGCACACCTTACACCCTCGTCCTACACCCTAACCCCATATATCTCACACCGTCCTACATCCTCACCCTACACACCTCCAACCCTCGTCCTACACCCTCAACCCACACCTCACACCCTCGTCCTACACCCTCAAATAAAACACACCTAACACCCTCAACCCTACACCCTCACCCCACGTATCTCAGACCCTCGTCCTATATCCTCATCCCACACACCTCACACCTTCATCCTACACCCTAACCCCACACACCTCACACCCTCGTTCTACATCCTCGCCCCATACACCTCACACCCTCGTTCTACATCCTCAACCACACACCTCACACTTTCGTCCTACACCCTCACCCCACACACCTCACACCCTTGTTCTACACCCTTAACCCACACACCTCACACCCTCGTCCTACACCCTCACCCCATATACCTCACACCCTCGTCCTACACTCTCATTCCAGAGATCTCACATCTTCATTCTACACCCCCACCCCACAAAACTCACACCCTCGTGCTACATCCTAAAGCCACACAACTCACACCCTCACCCCACACACCTCCTACCCTCGCCCTAACCCCTCACCCAACATATCTCACACCGTCCTACACCCTCAACCCACATATCTCACACCTTCGTTCTACATCGTCGACCCACACACTTAACACCCTCGTCCTACACCCTCAACCCACACACCTCACACCCTCGTTCTACACCCTCAACCCACACACCTCACACCCTCGTTCTACACCCTCACCACACATATCTCACACCCTCGTCGTACACCCTCATCCCACATATCTCACACCGTCCTACACCCTCACTCCACAAAACTCACACCCTCTTCCGACACCCTAAAGCCACACAACTCATACCCTCTTCCTACGCCCTAAAGCCACACAACTCACAACCTCCTTCTACAACTTCACCCCACATATCTCACACCCTCGGCCTACACCCTCAGCCCACAAACCTCACATCCTCATTCTACACCCTCACCCCATACACCTACACCCTCATTCAACTTATCTCACTCCCTTGTCCTACACCCTCACAATCTATATCTCACACCCTCGTCCTACACCCTCACCCCAAAAACTTCACACTCTCGTCCTACTCCCTCAATCCACATATCCCACACCTTCGTTCTACACCCTCAGCCCACACACCTCACACCCTCGTCCTACACCCTCAACCCACACACCTTACACCCTTGTCCTAAACTTTCACCCCACACACTTCACACCCTCATCCTACTACCTCACTCCACACACCTCAAACCCTTGTCCTACATCCTCACCCCTCACACCTCACACCCTTGTCCTACACCCTCACCCCACATATCTCACATCCTCGTCTTACACCCTCACCCCACACACCTCACACCCTCGTCCTACACCATGAACCCACATATCTCTCACCCTCGTTCTACACCATCAACTCACTCACCTCACACCCTCGTCCTACACCGTCAACCCACACATCTCACACCTTCATCCTACACCCTCATCCCACACTATTCATGCCCTCGTTCTACACCCTCACCCCACACATCTCACACCTTCGTTGTACACCCTCACCCCACATATCTCACACCCTCGTTCTACACCCTTATTCCACATATCTCACACCTTCGTCCAACACCCTCATTCCACAAAATTCACACCCTCGTGCTACACCCTAAAGCCACGCAACTCTCACCCTCATTCTACACCTTCACCCCACATATCTCACACCCTCGGCCTACACCCTCACCCCACACACCTCATGCCCTCGTTCTACACCCTCACCCCACACACCTACTCTCGTCCTACACCCTTACCCAACATCATACACCCTCGTCCTACACCCTCACCCCCTATATCTCACACCCTCGTCCTACACCCTCAGCCCACACACCTCACACCGTCGTCCTATACCCTACACCCACACATCCCATACCCTCGTTCTACACCCTTAACCCAAACACCTCACACCCTCGTCCTACACCCTCAACCCATATACCTCACATCCTTGCCCTACACTTTCATCCCACACAACTCACACCCTCGTCCTACACCCTCACCCCAAACACTTCATACTCTTGTCCTACACCCTCACCCCACACACCTCACACCCTCGTCCTACACCCTCAACCCACACACCTCACACTCTCGTCCTACACCCTCACCCCACATATTTCACACCCTAGTCCTACACCTTCACCCAACACACCTCACACCCTCGTCCTACACCCACAACGCACACACCTCACACCCTCGTCCTACACGCTCATCCTGCACACCTCATACCCTTGTCCTACAACCTCACCCCACACACCTCACACCCTCGTCCTACACCCTCAACCCATACACCTCACACCCTCGTCTTACACCCTAACCCCACATATCTAACACCCTTGTCATGCACCCTCATCCCACACACTTCACACCCTTGTCCTACACCCTCAACCCACACACCTCACACCGTCGTCCTACACCCTCACCTCACACACCTCATATCCTTGTCCTACACCCTCATCCCACACACCTCACATCCTCGTCCTACACCCTCAACCCACACACCTCACACTCTCGTCCTACACCTTCACCCGACATATCTTACACCCTTGTCCTACACCCTCACCCCACACACCCTCGTCCTACACCCTTAAGCAACACACCTCACACCCTCGTCCTACATCAACCCACACACCTCACACCCTCGTCATACACCCTCACCCCACACACCTCACACCCTCGTCCTACAACCTAAACCTACAAACCTCACACCCAAGTCATAAAGCCATACCCTAAACACCTAACACCCTTGTCCTATACCCTCAACCCACACACCTCACACCCTCGTTCTTTACCCTCAACCCATACACCTTACACCCTCGTCCCACACCCTCACAACACACACCTCACACCCTCATCCTACACACTCACCCCACACACCTCACACTCTTGTCCTACACCCTGAACACACACACCTCACACCATCGTCCTACACCCTCACCCAACACACCTCACACCCTTCTCTTACACCCTCGCCACATATATCTCACATCTTCGTTCTACACCATCACCCCACAAACATCACCCCCTCGTTCTACACCCTCAATGCACATTCCTCACACCCTTCTCCTACACCCTTACCCCACATATCTTACATCCTCGTTCTACATCCTCACCCCACACACCTCACACCCTCGTCCTACACCCTCACCCCACAAACATCACCCCCTCGTTCTACACCCTCTCAACGCACATTCCTCACATCCTCACCCCACATATCTTACATCCTCGTTCTACACCCTCACCCCACACGTCTCACACCCTCGTCCTACACCCTAAACCCACACACCTCACACCCTCGTCCTATACCCTCATCCCACACACCTTACACCCTCGTCTTACACCCTCACCCCAAATACCTCACACCTTCGTCCTACACCCTCACCCCACAAACCTTACATCCTCGTCCTACACCCTCACCCCATATATCACACATCCTAGTTCCTAAAACCTCACCCCTTACGCCTCATTGTACACCCATAACCCACACACTTCACACCCTCGTCCTACACCCTTAACCCACACACCTCACAGCCTCATCTTACACCGTTACCCCATATATCTCACACCCTCGCCCTACACCATCACCTCACACACATCACACCCTCGTTCTAGACCACCACCGCACATACCTCACATCCTTGTCCTACACCCTCACCCCATACACCTCCTACCCTCGTCCTACACCCTCATCCCTCACACCTCTCACCCTCGTCCTACACCCTCACCTCACACACCTCATATCCTTGTCCTACACCCTCACCCCACACACCTCACATCCTCGTCCTACCTCCTCAAGCCACACACCTCACACTCTCGTCCTACAATTTCACCCCACATATCTTACACCCTCGTCCTACACCCTCACCCCACAAACCACACAACCTCGTCCTACCCCCTCAACTATCACACCTCACACCCTCGTCCTACACCCTCAACCCAAACACCTCACACCCTTGCCTTACATCCTCAAACCACACACCTCACACACTCGTCTCACACCCTCACCCCATATATCTCACACCCTCGTCCTACACCCTAAACCCACAAACCTCACAACCAAGTCATAAAGCCTCTCCCTAAACACCTAACACCATGTCCTACACCCTCAACCCACACACCTCACACCCTCGTTCTTTACCCTCAACCCATACACCTTACACCCTCGTCCCACACCCTCACCTAACACACCTCACACCTTCATCCTACACCCTCACCCCACACACCTCACACCCTTGTCCTACACCCTGAACACACACACCTTACACCCTCGTCCTACACCCTCACCCAACACACCTCACACCCTTCTCTTATACCCTCACCTCACATATCTCACATCCTCGTCCTACACCCTCACCCCACAAACATCATCCCCTCGTTCTACATCCTCACCGCACATTCCTCACACCCATCTCCTACACCCCTCACCCCACATATCTTACATCCTCGTTCTACATCCTCATCCCACACACTTCACACCCTCGTCCTACACCCTCACCCCACACAACTCACACCCTCGTACTAAACCCTGAACCCACGCACCTTACACCCTCGTCCTATACCCTCACCCCACACACCTCACACCCTCGTCCTTCACCCTCACCCCACACACCTCACACCTTCGTCCTACACCCTCTCCCCACAAAACTTACACCCTCGTCCTACACCCTCACCCCATATATCACACACCCTCGTCCTACAACCTCACCCCATACACCTCACACCCTCGTTGTACACCCACAACCCACACACCTCACACCCTCGTCCTACACCCTTAACGCACACACCTCACACCCTCGTCTTACACCGTTACCCCATATATCTCACAACCTCGTCCTACACCCTCAACTCACACACATCACATCCTCGTTCTACACCATCACCGCACATACCTCACATCCTCGTCCTACACCCTCACCCCACACACCTCCTACCCACGTCCTACACCCTCACTCCACATATCTCACACCCTCGTCCTACACCCTCACCCCATTTATCTCACATCCTTGTCCTACACCCTCATCCCACACATCTCACACCCTCGTCCTACAACATCAACCCACATATCTCTCACCCTTGTTTTACACCCTTAACCCACACACCTTACATTCTCGTCCTACACCCTCAACCCACACACCTCACACCCTCGTCCTACTTCCTCACCCTACACATCTCACACCCCGCACACCTCACACCCAAGTCCTACACCCTCAACCCACACACCTCACACCCTCGTCCTACACCCTCATCCCACACATCTCACACCCTCGTCCCACACCCTCATACCACACGATTCACACCCTCGTCCTACACCCTCATCCCACATATCTCTCACCCTTGTTCTACACCCTTAACCCACAGACCTCACACCCTCGTCCTACACCCTCAACCCATACACCTCACACTCTCCTCCTACACCCTCATCCCACACACCTTACACCCTTTTCCTTCACCTTCACCCCACACACCTCACACCCTAGTCCTACACCTTCACCCAACACAACTCACACCATCCTCTTACACCCTCATCCCGCATATTTCTCATCCTCGTCGTAAACCCTCACCCCATAATCATCACACCCTCGTTCTACACCTTCATCCCACACACCTCACACCGTTGTCCTACACCCTCAACACACACACCTCACACCCTCGTCCTACACCCTCAACCCACACACCTCACACCCTCGTCCTACACCCTCACCCCACACACCTCACACCCTCGTCCTACACCCTCACCCCACACAACTCACACCCTCGTCCTAGACCCTCAACCCACATATCTCTCACCCTTGTTCTACACCCTCAACCCATACACCTCACACCCTCGTCCTACACCCTCAACCCACAAACATCACACCCTCGTTCTACACCGTCAACCCACATACCTCACACCATCTTCCTACACCCTAAACCCACACACCTAACACGCTCGTCCTACACCCTCACCCCACACACCTCACACCTTCGCCCTACACCCTCACCCCACACACCTCACACCCTCGTCCTACACCCTCATCCCACACAACTCACACCTTCGTCCTACACCCTCACCCCATACACCTCACACCCTCGTTGTACACCCTCAACCAACACACCTTACACCGTCGTCCTACACCCTCATCCCACACACCTCACACTCTCGTCCTACACCCTCAACCCACACACCTCACACCCTTGTCCTATACTCTCAACCCACACACCTCACACCCTCAACTTACACCCTCACCCCACACACCTCACGCCCTCGTCTTACACCCTCATCCCACATATCTCACACCCTCGTCCTACACCCTCACGTCACACACATCACACCCTCGTTCTTCACCCTCACCGCTCATACCTCACATCCTCGTCCTACACCCTCACCCCACACACCTCCTACCCTCGTCCTACACCCTCACCCAACACACCTCCTACCCTCGTCCTACACCCTCACCCCACATATCTCACACCCTCGTCCTACACCCTCACCC
This sequence comes from Panulirus argus, assembly GCA_038088735.1. NCBI lineage: Eukaryota > Metazoa > Arthropoda > Malacostraca > Decapoda > Palinuridae > Panulirus > Panulirus argus. The sequence continues at coordinate 3,686 of JAYMFT010203368.1, read as the reverse complement.
CACATATCTCACACCCTCGTCCTACACCCTCACCCCACTTATCTCATATCCTTGTCCTACACCCTCACCCCAAATATCTCACATCCTCGTCCTACACCATCAATTGACATATCTCTCACCCTTGTTCTACACCCTCTACCCACACACCTCACACCCTCGTCCTACATCCTCAACCCACACACCTCACACCCTCGTCCTACATCCTCATCCAACACACCTCACACCCTCGTCCTACACCCTCAACCCACACAAATCACACCCTCGTCCTTCACCCTCACCCCACATATCTCAGACTATCGTCCTACATCCTCACCCCACACACCTCACACCCTCGTCCTACACCCTCAACCCACACACTTCACACCCTAGTTCTCGACCCTCACCCCACACACCTCACACCCTCGTTCTACACCCTCACCCACATATCTCACACCCTCGTCCTACACCTTCATCCCACACATCTCAGACCGTCGTCCTACACCCCCACTCCACCAAACTCACACCCTTGTGCTACACCCTAAAGCCACACAACTCACACCCTCCTTCTACACCCTCACCCCACACATCTCACACCCTCGTTCTACACCCTCACACCACACACCTCACATCTTCGTTCTACACCCAAACCCCACACACCTTGTACCCTCGTCTTACACCCTCACCCAACATATCTCACACCCTCGTCTTACACCCTCACCCCACATATCTCACACCCTCGTCCTACACCCTCACCCCACACACTTCACACCTTTGTCCTACACCCTCAACCCTCATATCTCACACCCTCGTTCTAAACCCTCAAACCACTCACCTCACACCCTCGAACTACACCCTCAACCCACACACGTCAACCCTCGTCCTACACCCTCACCCCACACACCTCATACCCTTGTCCTACACCCTTACCTCACACACCTCACACGCTCGTCCTACACCCTCACCTCACACACCTCACATCCTCGTTCTACACATTCACCCCATAAACCTCACACCCTCGTTGATGTGTCTCACACATTACCTCGTGCGTGAGGCGTCTCACATGATCTCGCGCATGAGGTGTCTCACACATGATGTCTTAAGCGAGATGTCTCTCTTATGATCACATGCATGAGATGTGTCACTCGTAATGTCTAGCATGGTGTGTCTCACGCATGATCTCGTGTATGAGGTGTCTCACGCATGATCTCGTGCATGAGGTGTCCCACACATGAACTCGAGCATGGTATGTCTCACATATTATCTCTTGCATGTGGTGTTTCAAGCATGATCTCGTGCAGGAGGTGTCTCATACATGATTTCGAGCGTGAGATGTCTCACACATTTTCTCATGCATGTGGTGTTTCACACACGATCTTGTGCATTTGATGTCTCAATCATGATCTCGTGTACGAAGTGTCTCACTCATGACCACGTGCGTGAGGTGTCTCACACATCATCTCGTGCGTGAGATCTCTCGCATATGATCTCTTACGTGAGGTGTCTCATTCATGATCTCGTGCGTGAGATGTCTCACTTATGGTCTCCTTCATGAGGTGTCTCACACATGATCTCGTGCGGGAGATGTCTCAGGCATGATCTCTTGCATGAGGTTTCTCACACATGATCTCGTGCGTGAGATGTCTCATGCATGATCTCGTGAACGATATGTCTCGCAAAAGATCTCGTGCATGATATGTCTCACACATGATGTCGTGCGTGAGATGTCTCACACAAGCTCTCGTGCATGATGTGTGTCATACATAATCACGTGCGTGAGGTGTCTCACACATTATCTCGTGCGTGAGATGTTTCGCACATGATCTCTTGCTTGAGGTGTCTCCTTCATGATCTCGTGCGTGAGATGCCTCATACATGATCTCGTGAATGATATATCTCGCACATGATCTCGTACATGAGATATCTCACACAATGTCGTGAGTGAGATGTCTCACAGATGATCTCGTGCGTGAGATGTCTCACACATGATCTCATGAATGAGGTGTCTCATACATGATATCGTGAATGAAGTGTCTCGCACATGATCCCGTGCACGAGGTGTGTCATACATGATCACGTGAGTGAGGGTCTCATACATGATCTCGCGCGTGAGATGTCTCACACATCTCGTGCGTGAGATGTCTCATACATGATCTCGTGCGTGAGGTGTCTCACACATGATCTCGTGCGTGTGAGTCTCATACATGATCTCGTGCATGAGGTGTCTCTCACATGATCTCGTGCGTGAGATGTCTCACACTTGATCTCGTGAACGATATGTCTCACAAATGATGTCGTGCGTGAGATGTCTCAAACATGATCTCGTGCGTGAGATGTCTCATACAGGATCTCGTGCGTGAGATGTCTCACACATGATCTCGTGCGTGAGATGTCTCGCACATGATCTCGTGCATGAAACGTCTCATTCATGATCTCATGCATGAGGTGTCTCACATATGATCTCGTGCGTGAGATGTCTCGCACATGATCTCGTGCATGAGGTGTCTCACACATGATCTCGTGAATGAGGTGTCACACATAAGATCTCGTGCGTGAGGTGTCTCACACCTGATCTCGTGCGTGAGCTGTCTCACACCTGATCTTGAGCAAGAGATGTCTCACACATTATCTCTTGCATTTGGTGTTCCACACATGATCTCGAGCATGAGGTGTCTCACACTTGATCTCGTTCATTAAATGTTTCAACCATGATCTCGTGCAAGAAATATGTCACTTATGATCACGTGCGTGTGGTGTCTCACACATGATCTCGTGCGTGCGATGTCTCACACAAGATCTCTTGCATGAGGTGTCTCATTTAAGATCTCGTGCGCGAGGTGTCTCACATATGATCTCTTGCATGTGGTGTCTCACTCATGATCTCGAGCAAGATATGTCTCACACATTACCTCTTGCATGTGGTGTTTCACACATTATCTCGTGAGTGAGATGTCTCATAAATGATGTCGAGCATGAGGTATCTTGCATATGATCTCTTGCACGAGGTATCTCGCATATCACACATGATCTCGTGCATGAGGGGTCTCACACATGATCTCATGCATGAGGGGTCTTACACATGATCTCGTGCATGAGGTATCTCACACATGATCTCGTGCATGAGGTATCTCACACATGATCTCGTGCATGAGGTATATCACACATGATCTCGTGCATGAAGTATCTCACACATGATCTCTTGCATGAGGTGTCTCTCATATGATCTCTTGCATGAGGAATCTCGCACATCGCATATGATCTCGTGCATGAGGTGTCTCACACTTGATCTCGTGCATGAGGAATCTCACACTTGATCTCGTGCAGGAGGTGTCTCACACTTGATCTCGTGCAAGAGGTGTCTCACACTTGATCTCGTTCATAAGGTGTCTTACACTTGATCTCGTTCATGAGGTGTCTCACACTTGATCTCGTTCATGAGGTGTCTCACACTTGATTTCATGCATGAGGCGTCTCACACGTGATCTCGTGCATGTGGTGTCTCAAACATGACGTCGACCATGAGGTGTCTCACACAAGATCTCATGCATGAGATGTCTCACACATGACGTCGACCATAAGGTGTCTCACACATGATCTCGTGCATGAGGTGTCTCACACATGATCTCGTGCATGAGGTGTCTCACACATGATCTCGTGCATGAGGTGTCTCACACATGATCTCGTGCATGAGGTGTCTCACACATGATCTC
>JAYMFT010203357.1:0-11634 GCA_038088735.1 Panulirus argus | reverse complement strand
TCTCTCTCTCTCTCTCTCTCTCTCTCTCTCTCTCTCTCTCTCTCTCTCTCTTTCTCTCTCTCTCTCTCTCTCTCCCATACTGATCTTCCTGTTATCAGCGATACGTCAGATGCTGTAGACCAGCCAGTGTCTCGATTAAGAAGCGTGGTGGCGTAGGTAACGTGTGTGCACGATGAAGGTGGTGAGATGTATAGTCGATCGGGTGAATTTACTCAGCAGGAAGTCAGCTGAGGCTCTGCCGAGCGCCGAGGGGGAAGAGGGCAAGTTAAAATACGAGAGGAGGAGGAGGAGGAGGAAGGCTCCAGGGACAGGAGGAAGTACGCGGGAGACGACAGACGCTAAGGTAACAACACCTGGTGTGGCGTGGTGCTGTGGTAGTAGGAAGTGAGTGATGATCGGCGTGCGAGGCGGGTGTCTGATGGCGACGGGTGAGTTGGCAGGGCGAGGAGGAAGTTGTGATGCGTGCGCGGTCTGGCGCTGACGACGCCCGGGGAAAGTGAAAGCTGCAAGGCGGCCTTGACCTTTCGGGAGAGGGGAGGGGAGGGAAGTAGTGTCAGATCGCCCCTGCCTCACCTGGAAATGCTGGCGTTAGTACATGGGGGCATGGGAGACAGTATTGGGGTAGGGAGGTGGACTGGCGCCTCCCGCGTGTACTCACACACACACACACACAAAAGCTTGTAATGCTGCACAGAGATCACACCTTTTTTTTTTACTATATACTTTTTTGATTATTTGGAAAAGACTTGCAATATGGCTATCAGACGGAATCAACTACATAAGTAATCATTTTATGTATTACGGGACGCCGCCTACATAAGGTTACGCCGCAAGTAAAATGTCATCTTGGAAAAGTTTTACCATCTTTGGTGGACTAATAAGAATTCAACTTCGTTGAAGGACTCCTCACTCCGGAGGAGTCCATCGTTTCCCTGCTCCTGCTTGTTAGCGCTACATCACGCAGTTGGAACAACGGCTCGCCCGTAGGAGAATGTCCGCATCCTGTCAGAAGTCTTCTGTCACTCTCTTTTGGCCCCATACAAACGTGAATCCAACCTACACCCTTGGATAGGTGCCGTCATTCATGGTGCTCCTGTAGCTTCGAGGCATTGCTCCTATCAGTGGCAGGGAAAGTTTAGAAGATTGAGTACAATACAGAGCTTCGCCGTGGATGACTCTTCACTTCCGGTGTAACCACAAGCAGGCTACACACACACACACACACACACACACACACACACACACACGTTTGCAGGTGATGCCAAAATTATGAGGGGACTAAAGAAAAGCGAGGAGGATTGCGTCAACTTGCAAGGGGACCTAGACAAACTCCTTGGTTTGGTCTGATACTTGATTGATGAAATTTAACCAGAGGAAACGTAATGTAACGAGGAAGGGACCCAGTGAAACAAGGCCTCAGTATGAGTATTATCGTTGCAGGAAATAAGCTACAGGATTCTGTGTGTGGGAGGGACTTGGAAACTAAAAACGTCTGTAACCCGTCATGAGAATCCCGTAATAGGAAAATCCAAAAGGAGACAAACTTTGCAGGCAAATATTAGAATTGTATCGAAGAATATAATGAAAGAATCAATAAGCTGTTTTCACATCCTTTATTTAGACCCAAATTTAGATTTTGCGTCTGGAGTTTGGTCACCTCACGTGAAGAAGCACAGAGAATTAATAGAGAAGTCAGCAAAGCTGATATCAGAATAAAGAAAGTTGAATTTCAGGGAAAAACTAAAGACCCCACATTTAGTCCACCATGGAGGTAGTGTGGAGGTGAATTTAGATGTTTACGCGATAGTGTGTAGTGCTGTCCGGCGCCTCTCTCTCTCTCTCCTTCCTTTTGCACCGGTGTGTGTGCTAAATCGGTTTACCAACGCAATCATGATAATGACCCGAGAATGCCCGAGTCCATTAAGATTTCAAAGAACCGGTTGGAGTTAAATGCTGCTCTAATCTGCTTGCCGCGTCCGTGTGTTCATGTATCGTTACACCGCTTTTGATGTGCGCTTTAGGTTTTTTGGTTTTATTGTCGATACGCTTCGCGTCCGTATTCTGACCAGCCGTTTTAGTTGTGTATGTTGCTGCCTTAAGGTTCGTAGCGTCCATACTTTATGACCTCCATCGCTGATGACGATATGTTTAGGCCGAGCATCGACGGATTAATTCCGTGACTTCCGCGGTTTTTATATTTTCAACTCGCAGTATCCCGGCATCGTTTTCTCATAGAGTGTCGGGTAGATTGAGAAACTTCTTCAGCCTTTTCTAGAGAGGCAGCGTCCATACGGAAGGGGGGAAATGTAAGCGATGGGCTCGTCCTCCGTCGAGAGGCTTGAGGAAGTGTGGCCACCCGTGAAGTTTGGCGGTGTTTGTAAACATAGCCTCTCTCGCGCGGGATCATCCAGCCAATCTGGGACAGATCAGGCCCGAGTCTCCCTGGATCTGTCCTGGAACGCCGCTCATCTGCTCTTCGCCACCAGCCCGACTTGGAACGCGTTTGTATAGAGTATTTCGTTGACCTGCGCCTGGCTCTCTTTGTTACAGAGGATCTTCGAAATAGACGTGATTACTTCTTTTGTGTGTGTGTGTGTGTGTGATTCCTTGTTCATGCACTAAAACAGACCCCATTATAGATGAGACAGTAGCTGCAGCGGTATTCATAACGCCAGTAGGTTCATTCATTCATAGACGAGAGGGACAGCGCGTGTCTGTCTTGTGTGCGCGTGCGTCATACCGTCCCGCCTTCCTCCCTCTTGAAAGTTATCTGGCCAGGAAATTCTGAAGAGTGTTATCTCGATCTTAGTCTTTCGCCATCTCACCACGACACCAGGATTAGGGCAGTGACTGCGGAAAGTCCCTCGCCCGTTTCGGTGCGTCATGCAGGCGTGGATTGTCACGTGGCTTTGGTCATACGGGGGGTATAGACACCGAAGGGCAATTGGCGTGTAATCACTGGAGTGGTCAGAGGGTGGGAGGAGGGAGCATTGTTTGAACGAGTTGACGGCAGGTGTTGTGTCGGTGTGCTGATGGAGGATGAGGATGGCAGTCGGACACACACACACACACACACACACACACACACACACACACACACACACACACACAGGGGACTGATGGCCCTACCACCATGTCTCGGGGGGAGCTGGCGGCCTCATGCACTTAAAAAGGAGTTCTTATTTATTGAACTTATCGAACTTAGAGGGTTGACCCTTGGAGAAGGCGATGTATATATGTTGTTAGGGCCATAAGGGAGTGAGGGAGGGAGGGAGAGAGAGAGAGAGGAAAAACTTGATGATTAAATTTCAACCAAAGCGTTGGAAAGAATGATTTCAGGGAGTAAAAATTTTTTCAAAGAAGGGAGGAAATGAGAACCGTGACTGGGCTGGGTGATGATTAACGCGAAGCTCAACTGACGTAAGGGAATGGCAAGGAGGCAAGTGTCCTTCCGAAGGAAGTGACTTTGACTTGGTTTGAAATTTCTTTTGAGGAAGAAAAAAAAAAGTATTTAGTGTTCCACAGGAATGTATGCAGCGTGACAGAGACTTCAGTAATGAGCCTTAGATGTGTAAGTTGTGTAAAGATTTATGATCACACGTTTGAAAATTACTGAAAAGTGAAGTTGTGCCCAGGCGTGTGTGAGCGCAGGTGGGTCCAGATGTGTGAGAGAGTGTGGCTGTGACAACCTCGGTTTCAGATGTGGGGGGGGCTCGTGTGACGGGCTCGCCTGACTCCCTTCCCTGGAGGCAGAGGGAACCCCAGTCTCCCTGACGTGTCAGGTTGCTCGTCATGTCCTGGCATTTACAACAGCCGAGGCTGGTGTGAGTCATGCATGGTGTGGCGGGTGGTCGGCTTGACCCCGAAACACAACAGTCCGAGCTCCTCGATCCCGCTGGGTTGTCGGTGGTGGCTCCAGGACACTCATATATTCAGGCCGGCTCCCCGGGTACACACATTACACGCCTCCTTCGCACATCCGCCCAACAAACCTCACCACTTGCCCAGATGTGGTACAGAGGAACTCTGAAGTACAGTGGTAATCAGCAGCGGCGTCTACAGACCTAGACTTGGACCCGTGGCATGCTACGGGCTGCAGCTTCCAAAATTTTCTTCATGGAGACCAGCCACTCGAGGATTGACCGTTATGATGCCTCCTTTTCCTATCACAGTTAAGCTGTGGAATTCTCATCCTCCTCTCGTCTTTCCTTCTCCTTAGAGCCTTTCATCCTTTGAGACGTAGGCCTACAGACACCTGGGGAACACTGATTAAACACATCACTCCCTTTGTGCAGTGGTTTTCCTCGTACCATTTCGGGTACAACGAAAGAAAACCAGAGGAGCGACTCGCTAAGGGATCGAGTCAGCGTGTAAACGCTTCCCGTCTGGCTCAGGAAGCGTAGGTACGGAGCAGACATCCTCTTTTTTTTTTCTTTCTTTAAAAAGAGAGAGTAAGAAAAAGAGATTGCGTTCGTGTTAAGTGACTGGTCTTAGAGGTCGGCTCCGTGGCGAGCAATCCACAGGGGTCGAAGTGGCCTCGGGATTCGCGACTTCGAGAACGGGAGGATCCGTCGACTGGGGCTTGGGAAACGTTCCCTATGCGGAGCCCTTCAGAATATCCTCGACTGCGTGAATTCTGACGTGCACTGAGCAGGAAGGATCGCTATGTAATCTACGTTGCTGCTAAGGTTAAGGGGAAAAGGGAGACCGGATTTGAATTGGAGCAAAATGTGACTTCTGTTGTTTTTTAATGTTGTGTCATCAAGTTGAAGGGTTCCAGTCATGAACAGAAGTCCATATCAGGGACATACTTTGAATGAAAATGTGGCAGCAAAGATTAGAAGAAAGATGATGAATGAGATTGAAGACAGGAAGGAACATGGGAACAGGGATGAGTTTTTGCGTGGAAAAGTCGTCGAAATCGCCGTACACCGCTCTGCCATTAAGCGGTGCACGCTCTGATATCAGCATTGTAGTATCATTGCTTAACGCTGACATGAACAGTATAGTATCATTGCTTAACAGTGACATTTAGCATTGCAGTATTCTTGCTTATCGATAAGCTGAAATCAACATCGCGGTAGCATTGCCTGACGCTGGCATCAACATTGAAACATCATATTATAAGAAGAAAAAATGGAATTATGGTAGATAATTTTTCTCCCAGGTTGTAATAATCCTCGTATTTGGCAGTGGTTACCAACACAGTCCCACTGGAACTGCATGTTCCTCTGGGTGCTTGCCTGATGTGGGGCCCTGGCGGGGAAGAAGCCTCTCACCCTGCAAGGAGTGTCACAACACTTTATTGTGTTAATAACAAGATAACTTAAAATACTTCGTATTTGTATCCACTTTTTGCATCCAGTCGTTAAAACTTACCATACGAAGCTATGTAATGTACGTCAATGAATCTCATACATTGAATCAACTCTGTAGTATCCAGTGTGATATAAACCCACTGGGGTCTGACATAGAACCCAATGTGACATCTGTAATCCTTTTGCGATACCGCTCGCAGGATGAGCATGGGGTGCGCAATGAATGTGCCGGGATACCGGCACAGATGGAAATCAAACACGCGAGTGGACAGACAGGCGGACACGCTGGGAAGAAGACCCCCAGGCGGACACATTCTGGAAGTTGAGGTGTTTAACTCCGTTCGCCTGACTCTAGTTTATGTACGTGATGCCACGAACTGGCCCAAGGCAGTGTTCGCAGCTTTAGTGCCATTGCATGTTACGTTTAGCTCTCATCTGCTGACGTATGAAGATCATAATTTTGAGTTAATTTGTCGTAAAAAATAAGTCAAGGTTTCCCCTTCCCTCCCCGTCACCACAGAGGTGAGGTGGCGGCGCCGTCCCGCGTCCTCCTCACCTGCGTTGGCATTTCACAAAGTCCTGTGTTGCCGAAAGTGCCATTGATATGCCGCGATTTTAACAGCATGTTTTCGGCAGTATGTCATGTTTGCGTGGCACTTCGCCGAGATCGTTAACCTTGATGATCTGGGATGCCGCAGAGGAGTGGAGTTCTATACCTTTTGCAAGGCTGCAGACGGCGGGAGAAGGGCGTCTGTGTGTAACATATGCTGGGGCATAGATGTAGAATTGCGTGAAGAAATGTTATATTGTCATTATCCCGAACATTTGCCGTTCCCTTTTGAGGTGTCGTGCAGAGCGTAGCAAGTGCATGCATTTCAGTGCAACACCTGATATGAATCATAGTGGTGCGTAGCGAGACTCTTCCTGTGCTGGTAATGCTGGAAGGTGCGATGTACCGTATGCTGCTGTTGATGGTGAGCTGTGGTGTGGGACCCTGATCAGTTACAGCAGCTGTGATGGGGTTTGTGACCAACTTCAGAACCTGCTTATGGGGCTGCGGTGGGGTCGTGACCCTCCACAGCTCCTGCTGGAGGGGCTGTGGTGGGGTCTTGACCAAGTGCACCTCCTGATGGAGGGACTAGGGGTGAATAGCCATAGCTCCAGCTGCAGGGGCTGCTGTAGGGGTCGTGATAAGCCAGAACTCCTGCTGAAGGGGCTGGCATTCGCCCAGTGGTGTGACCATGTAAACACTAAATAAAAAGTTGTTGTTGGACGCCGTATCACCGCTGCCAGAGTCAGCCCCCCCCCCTCCCCCCCAGTTGAAAACACCTCACTTTTGATGACGAAGCTCTGTTCTCTCTCTCTCTCTCTCTCTCTCTCTCTCTCTCTCTCTCTCCCTTTTACATCACCGCTGCTCGAGAGAGCGGATGCCATCCCCCCAACGCTGACAGATAGCTCTTAATCTTCTGGGGTAGACAAGGTAGTGTTTCCAATCCTCGAGATTCTGCCGCATTAATGGTCACAGGGTCACTGTTCTAGTGTCCAGGTTGGCGCCAGGACAGTTTTGCGTGTGTGTGTGTGTGTGTCACATCGCGTGATGGTTTTAGCCGACCTGTTGCGCTCTTCACCTGACTTTCTCAGCCCTTGGCCGTCTCGACTCCTGTTCCCAAGAATGATGATGCGTCAGATGCCGCGCACCGCGAAGGCTCAGCTGCTAGCAGTGCTCAGTCCGCAGTAACCCTTGCTGACGTAGCTCCCGACCTCTGACCTCCCCGGCACCTGATTTCGAGGAAGAGCGTTGCGGCTATGGGCGTGGGTTTTTTGCCCCCTGATGGTCATACAGCTCCCTCGCCGATAGTTAAGGAGAGACTAGATGGCTTGTCAGGGGCAGCTTTCTGCCGTTTTCTCCTTTACGTCTGTCAGTAAACTCGTACAGTTGCCATATATTCATACTCTCGAAGTGCGGTAATTATTCAGAATCTGAGCGTTAGGTATGTACAGTGTGTGGCCATTTGTGGTGGGGCACGGCTGGTGGTGCAGCAGTAGGCGTGAGATGGAATACATTCATCCAGGCCTCGCTCTGTTTACGCCTGTATGGTTTTTATACTGTCTGCCTTTTTATTTGACTTCTTTCTTTTTCATTGCAGTTAATTATCCTGGTGTACCATATGTCTTTTCTTGTGTGTGTGTGTGTGTGTAATTATCAACTTGAAATTACTCATTCATATTCTTCGGGGAGGAAGTTCTACACTCTCTGGAGTTTGTATGGGTCCCCCTTACAGTTTGATGGAGTCCCCTTCGTTTTTCGCTCCCCTCGCGACCTTGGCATCATCTGCAAACATATGCAGGTGGTAGTCCAGTCCTTCTGGGCAAGTCATTTACATAGGTGAAGAAAAGCAATGGTCCTAGAACATTGCGCTGCGGGACGTCACAGGTGGTGACCTCAACCCATTCCGAGAAGGCTCCTTTGACATGCGTCCTTTGTTCCATTCCACTAACGTAATCTTCCCATCGTATTTGCTCCCCCTTCCCCTTATTCCTCACCTGAAGGTCCAGCGGCTTTACCAGCCTCTTTTGTAGGTACATTGTCAAATGCCCTCTGGTGTTCTAGACACAGACAGTCCACACGGGCCTTCTCCTTTGTCTGAAACGTCGCTCACTCTCTCATAAAAACGTAAGAGGTTCGTTACACACGACCTCCTTTCCCCACAGACCCGAGGGATAGGTTCTGACACATGGTTGATGAGCTTCAGCCCAAGGAAATCTTAGTATGAATCATGGGACAGAGAAAGAGACAGACAGACAGACAGACAGACAACGACAGATATAATGGACAGACGTATAATAAGAACCTTGTAAGGGTCGTGGTAGGTTAGGGTGGGGGATCAGTCCCCAACCTGTCCACAGTCTGTCTCCTGCCTGAGAAACTGAACTCACCGTCAATGGACAATGGATGAGGTACTCCCTCGGGTGGATGGAGATGAGTGGATGGATTCCTCTGTTGCATAACTCGACGTGAAGAAAGACGCGTTGGTCTTTGACGTGTGTAGAGACACATACATCCCCACGCTTCATAGCTTCGCTTAAAATTGGTATTCAGTATGGACTGATGTGTTGAGAGAGAGAGGCGTTTTCCCTCGTATTATGACTCAGTACTGTGCTGTATAATTCCTTCGTAGGTACTAAGCAGTTCTAGTACTCCTTGCGAATGCACTGTTTGAATACATTATGTAAATAAAATACGCTTGCGGAAGTGGTTAGTCTTGACTCCCACTCCTTTGTCGTTAAGAGTTTTAACGCATACCCACGCACGCTCTTCAACAGTTCCTCCAAGGCGGAGATAAGGTATAGTGCATAATAATGCTTTGCGTGCTACAGAATTGCCTTAGACGGTAACCTGATCAATTGAAAATTGATTAGTGAAACCCATATAGTTTCCCCCCTCCCCCTTAGCGCTAGTCTCTTTGGTGGGGTTGTGGTCAAGGGTCGTGCTGTTTGTGCCCAAGGGTCGTGCTTAAGGGTCCTGCCGTCGTATGAAAGGCTCGTACCGTCGTGTTTACAAAGTTCGCACCTTCATGTGCTTGAGGGTCGTACCGTCATACGGAAGGGTCGTACCGTCCTACGCAAGGGACTGACCTTCAGTATCCACTTACGGGAGCGTCAGTATATCTTTTGATAATGGACGGAGCAGGAACTGAGTAGGAAGTGTAAACATAACGTAGTGTAGTGAATAGCGAATAAGTGTACCCTAATGAACACGATGAATTACAGTGAAGGTGATATACTGAACATGAAACACGCATTGCAAACATTAAAGAGACGGCCCACTCGTTGTGAACACGTTACACATTCTGAACATGTTCACCTGACACATTTCTCTTCCGTGTTACTGAAGGACATAAATATCACGTCGTCTTTGCGTGTTTACCTGGGGGCTAAAATCGACAGACGAAATTCATTGTGTGTGTGATGTGTGTGTGTGTGTGTGTGTATGTGTGTGTGTGACATACCAGTGTCGCCCTCACTCAGGCCAAGCTGGGTCCATACATGCTGACCGCGTAGGCCGCTCGGCGACCCTTGAACCAGAGCAGCTAGTGCAGAGATCGTGGACTACAAGACAAGCATTTCACCATCCGTACTCAGATGCGGGGAGACGTGCTTCAGGATCTCCCACTCAGTGACGGTGATGTTCCAAGCAGAATGGAAGAGATCTCCAACTTCGCACCAGCGATCGAGAAGAGACCCCAGGACGAACCAGTCCACAACTGTTGACGAGTACCATAAACAAGGTTGAGCCGTGAGGTGCTAGAGCAGATGGTAAGGAGGCATGGAGAGGAGTTTTAGACTGGCGATTTACCGGAGTGGACCATTACTAACCCGGGCCACGGAGGGTTCCACAGGTGGGCCACTCTGGGTTCACGCCCCCTCCTCCTTGAGGGTCCGTGTCTCTGTTCTGACCACCTTTCAATATGATTCCTGACCTGCTTTTTCTTCCGCCATAGACCGTCACTTTTGCATCACGTTTTTGAGAGTATACGTAACCGAGTACTTTCCCCTGATATTCTTATCATCATACCCCCGTGTCATACCTATGAGAATTATTTGTTACATATGCTTATCTTTCCCCATTTGGCGAGGTAGCGTCAGGAACCAAGTCTTTGGCGAAATATCTTCCCTCTCCTCCTCCTTCCGTTCTTCCCTGAAGAAAATGACTGCGTAGGAGGCGGTACTGGGTAACCCGGCAAGCCGCTTCCGTTTTCTTAGTCGCCTTCTGAGACCCGCAGGAGATAACATGGACAGTATTCTCTCTCTCTCTCTCTCTCTCTCTCTCTCTCTCTCCATATTCCCAGTGGACAAAACGCCATCATAAAGCATAGTCCCTTGGAATATACATATCAATACCTTCATGTAACAGCCTAGCCAGAATACTCATTGTTGTATACTTCTGTAGCGCTCTGTGGAGAGACTGTCACCCGTCACCCACATTCTTTTACAGTGAGCCGTCTGTGCTCCACGTAAGCCAGGCGTCCCACCGTACTGTAGACAGTGATCCCTTTTCTCTTGAGAGTAAAATCGTTTAACATTAAACGGATTGACTAGCCTTCCCAATCCAGCCCCCCCCTATCCCACCCTTCCTGACACCTCCCCAGAAGGGGGTCGGGGTGTTTAGCGGCAGCAGGTAACCATGCACCGCCTTATTAACACCTCCAGTCATTACAAAACGTTCCACTCCTTGGACGGCGTCTCTTGGGGGGGAGGGGGGTGACCACAGACCCCGCACACACGATAACTCGGGGGATACTTCGCTCGCAGACTTGATGGTGACGTCTTTTCTGGGGAAGAATTTGTTCTTCTGGGGATAATTTGTTTAGCAAGCCATAACACCTTATATGTGCATTTATGTATTTTTTGTGTGATATTAGCTGTTGCTTATTGCTTGTCTGTGCATTAAGTTGAAGGATTTTTTTTTTTTTCCTAACACTCCTGGACTGTCTTTTTTCACACAGTATTCTAAACACCTTAACCTTGAGTGCGAAGATGCGGCCCTTGAGCACGTCGGTACGACCCTTGACTATGGTAGGCTGCTGGCCTTTGACGTGTCCTCTAAGGAGTCAGGTCATGAGTCACGTTGTCATACCCAAGGGTCGTTCGTGTCTCATTGCTCTCAAGGGGGGTCGCTCTTACGTGCTTGAGAGATTCACTCTCTGCGTTCGCAGATTATATTTGTCGTTTGTTTTGATTACCTTTCACTTTCTCATTCTTTCTGCCTCCTCTTTTTTTTCTCTCTCTCTCACTGAGTTTCTTGTTGTTGTGTTCTCTGTATTGCTGTTTATATGAAAAGGCTGATCAGTATCGACATCACCATCATGAGTCTGATTCAGAAACTTGAAGCGCGGGTAATTCTCTGGCTTCCATATATCATATAATGTGGCTCGGTTCCCTCGTCATAGGTATAGTCTTTATTTATCTCCCTCCGCTGGATCTTACCGATCAGATTTGTGTGTGTGTGTGTGTGTGCGCCCTCAAGTCAGGAGGGACTTCATCGATGAAACGTACTATCATTTGGGTCTAATGTATGCTGCATTATGGACACGTGTGTGTGTGTGTGTGTGTGTGTGTGTGTGTGTGTGTGTGTGTGTGATTGCTTTCTGTGTGTTGCGAGGAGAGAATTTTTACACTCGTGTTACTCCGGTCTCTTGGATCTCTCTACAATAACCAACCACGTCTTTACTCATGTTTGACCAGCACGTGTTTGGAGGGCGAGGGAAGAAGTTGAGTGTTAGTGCGTACGTCCAAGAGCAAAGACTGTTACGTG